>BRDA01051931.1:0-10176 GCA_036984385.1 Crenuchus spilurus | reverse complement strand
TATAAATGGTTATGCTTTTTTTGTGGCGAATACAAGGAAGTGAGGGCAGCATATTAATAAGTAAACTGATTTTCTTTCACTGGACCAATCGTTTCAAGAGACAGCATTGAACTTTTTAAGGTAAATGCAAACCTGTGAACGATTTAATGCAGTACAATAAAACAATAGTACCAGATTATGGAAACTTGCATTAAAGTTCACCTTTAATGAAACACATTTGTTGCCAAGGCATGATGTGTTGGCTGCACTGATATGATGTAAATCTTTACTAGGCTTAAACTCGTCATAGTCTTAATGATCAGTGATATGTACATTAATAATGTTTGGCTTCTGAATAGCATGTTCCTCTTCATGCGTGAGTGGCTGATCTGACTTCTTTACTTTGGTCATTAATGGAGTAATAGTTGCTCTAAATGCCGTTTTCAGCCCCTTAATGAGGTAGACACTGTGGATTGCAGCCACTGCTTAAGCCGGGATGTTATGAATGCTTTGTTGATTTAATGGCTACAGCTAATGCTAATGCTAAGGTAGGGAAGAGCTAATGCTAATGCATGTCCATTAGGAGATAAGACAGTGGGAGGCTAACTGCTCTATGGAAACACTTCTCTGAGTTTAACCAGCATACATGACAATTATTTCTTTACTTACATATGTCGATAGCTGTCTCAACAGTTAATGATGTTCTGTTCTAATATTTTTTGATGCTTTGTCTCTTTCTCAAATATAGTTTCCCCATAAAATATAGTTGTTTTTAAAATGAGATACAGCATAAATATTACTTCTTCTTCCACAGTTCATAGGACTGAGCTTTGGGTTTAAAACACTTTAAAAGTGCAGGGATTAGAGTTAGTTAAAGTTAAGGAGTGTAAAAGGGCATTCACACATTTACCACATTTTTTTTTTACATACTCACCAAAAAATTGAATAAAGTGCCATGAAATTTTGTTAACTTATTAACTTAACGTGCTGGTCTAGCTTCAGCTGAGAGGAAGATGGTGTTTATTGTGGTGTATTAAACGTTTAAAAAGCTATTTTTGCTGGCTTTTTTGCACCGTATCTTAGTTTAGAAGCTACCGTTTTGTAAACAAACAAGTCAATAAATAGATAAATACAGGAAAACAAAATTGTGTTTGTTTTTATTTGAGAAACAAGTTTCTTTAAAGTGTAAGTTCATCATTCCTGTGACTTATAGTTAGGCCTGACATGTCTCGTTAGATATTTTTCTTGAAATAATATCAGAAAGCACACATTAGTTGTTCCACAATTATTTAAATAATAAAAATAATAGTCACCTCTTTGTAGAACCTCTTAAGCTTATTGGAACCACCAGTGGTTCCAGACCTGCATTCCACACTCTTATAACTGAACAATAACTCAACCGGTTTGCATTGTTTTCAATGTAGTTACTGGATAAATACCCCTTTGGGTGTAATGACGGCCTTGAAGCGTTTTACGTTATTGTAGTTCCAAATTATTCGTTTGCTGAATGCCTGATTGATTCAGTTAGGTTATTAAAAACCTGTTTGTAGACATGTTGTGTGGACTGCAGACAGATCTTTTGTATCTACTTTCTAAGGGTATTAGAGGCAAATGTATTTTGACTAGTTGTTCTTGTGAGTCGTGGATGGAAGAGTGTATTGGATTTGTGTTCGTAGCTGTTCTATATCCTTCCTGTCATGTTTCATACATAGCGATTCAGGATCGCTGTATTACTGAATGCAGACTAGACCATTTCTTTGTTACGCGTTTTATGAGGGCAGCGCATAAACGTCATCGGAGCGCTTACCACTTGCCTCATAACTGCAGAGTATGGCTGTGCCCTATCAGAACCAGCTTGTCTGGAAATAATCAAAAGCAGCACACGCTGCCGTCTGAGACTCGTTGTCTCCCGTGGCTGCCTGCCTGTGACACTGTGTCTATGCACTAATGAAACAGCCTGGTGGCTCTCCTCAGTGCTGAAGTGGGGGCGCCACACCTGCAGATGCTATGGGGGCCTGCAGCGTTTATGGCCCAACACTGGTCAAATACGCCCTGATGTCACAGACTCCTCAAAACTCTATCCCTCCTGTTGCCAACGAGTGCTGTTCCACCTTTCCATGTGGAGAAGGCTAGTTTCTCTTTAATGTGATTGGGGAAAACCCATATAAATTTAAAGATGGTGGATATTTTGAGGCCTTGCTATATATAGGCTTTGCATTTAACCTATTAGCTAATGACACATTAGCCAGTTTCCCACTCGCCTCATGAAGGGCAAGTAAAAGCAGCGCCATGTTTTGAAACGCCTCTTTAAAAGAGACAAACATGGGGATTATATATTTCTCAGAACGCTACACCTCCCCGGAGACTTAATTAGCGGGCTCGAGTGGCTACTCCGTGTAAGAAATACTTCGACATTGTTCACACTCCGTAAATCTTGGTGCCTGACGTCACGGCGTGCGGCTCTGCTGCCACAGGAAATGGCGATGGCTTGTGCGAGATCAAAAGAGCCAGGCCCTCACCTCTGAGTCCTGTTCGCTAACCTTTGACACGGACAGACGTTTTTATTTTGTATTGCTTGACGAATTGAGGATTCATTTTCTTTTGGGGTTTTTTTTTTGTGTGCTTGCCGTCAAACCTCTCACATTCATGCAGTCAGGTAGCCTACTTGTTGCTCGTCTTCCCCAAACAATGGCATCACATTTGCTGGTATATCAGACAGGACAGAGATTCATTCTGTACGAGGATATTTATAATTATGTTTATAATTATGTTTATAATTATGTTTATAAGTGGTGTTAACACCCAACCTGCTTTCAGCTTTCAGAAAAATAACAAACAAATGGATGTATTACTTTTCAGACTTTTAACAGAAGCAAATAATTCTGTTCTTTTTCTTTTATCTAAATGGACATTTCTGGTTATGATGGTGAACAATATACAATGCCAGTCAAACGTTTTTTTTTTCCTACACTGTAAATTAACACTGAAGTCATCCAGACTATGAAGGAACAAGTAAGTAATCATGTAGTAAACTTAAAAGTGATAAACAAACCAAAACATGTTTTAGATTTTACTTCAAAGTAGACACACAACTGATGTCTCAAACACATTAAGAGGCAAGAAATGCAAGTCATGAACTCTTGACAAGACACAGCTGTTAACTGAAAGCCATTCCAGGTGACTACCTCATAAAGCTGACTGAGAAAATGCCAAGAAAGCTGCATCTAAGCCAGAGGTGCCTACTGTGAAGAATGTCAAATATAAACATGTTCTGGTTTGTTTACTTGTTTGTTTACTAAATAATTACACATGTATTTATTCATAGTTTTGATGACTTTAGTATTAATCTACAATACAGAATATTTTTAAATGATAAAAATGTCCAGAAGGTGTCCAAACTTCTGACTGGTACTGTACACTGTATATATAATTTATTTTCATCTATGGAGGGTTTGCATTTGGTGTAATGCACATGAAATATGCTTTACATTTACTAACGATCTTCTTCATATTACTGTCATAACAAAACTTTGTATCTCCAAAATCCTTTTCCTTTTCAGGAAAGTGGTAAAACATGCTCTTTCAATTGAAGTTAATGTAAAAACATTTTTCTTTTCCTTTCTGTTGGCCCATTGATCTTCACACTGGACTTTATAAAATTAAATGACGTGGAACATTTTATTTCAGACGATATAGTTGATATATATTTTTGTGTGTGTAAATAAAATATGCAATATATAGAATATTCTAATGTATCAAGTCTTTTAACTTAAATTTTGTAGTTTGTGTTTCATCTTTCCACATAAGATTCTTCTATAATGAGACAGACTGAGAGAAGGAGTCCTGGGAGCTCATAGATTCTTCTCTACATGTGTGGAGTATGGAGGTTTCATCTTGTGGTAAGCTAGTTTACAGTTCATGCCACTGAAGTATGATGAATGGTTAGATTTAAAACACAACAAGTAGAGGCTTCAATTTATCTGTTATCTTTATAACGTCAGTGTTGCCTTTTTACCACAAATGATCAGTCCTGTTTTGGCATGAAGTGTCAGTTTCAAAGTGCCAAGACTCGCATTTATTTTTTATTTCATTTAGTACAAATACTAGTAGTTTTATGTCATATTTATAAAAGTGACATCTTATATTGAAAGAATTGTTTTGAGTTGAAAGTATTGAGTAAAAACCTAAATTGTAAACCTAAATTGACACTTTTGGAGTAATTTGCCCTAAACGCTGCTACAGAGGGCTGCCTTGCAGATGTAACCCCTCCCACTGCTCTGCAAGATGATGTGTATGTGTATGGAAGTGTCCCAAGGTTGTTCAGTGTACATGGCTGAAGTAATATCATAATAGTTGTAATATTTTTGACACTTTAGTGGCAGTATAAAATGTTATGTCTAGGTTTAATATACTTGCATGAACTCCCAAGAGATGATTTATGACCTCATTTCTGAATAAATCAAACATCACAATGATTCCTGCATAAAAAAGTCATAAGTTAGTGTGAAGGTTGTCTAAAGGCTGTTTTAAGTTGAACATTTGATGGCTTTTCTTTAATAAAAAAAAAAACAATATATTTAAGTAACTAATGTCTACTATTATTATTATTATTATTATTATTATTATTATATTTATTATTATTATTATTATATTTATTATTGCTATTGTTGTTATTATTATTATTATTATATTTATTATTGCTATTGTTATTATTATTATTATTATATTTATTATTATTATTATTATTATTATTATTATTATATTTATTATTATTTATTTATTTATTTATTTTTGATCTCTATATTAACATTATTATAAGTGGAGAGAGATTAGCTGTGAACATTAAGAAGAAAAAGATGATGAAGTTTGTCTCTGTACCCTATACTACAGCCTAGAAACTGAGGCTATATGTGTCTTACCCTTGATTTCCAGCTGTATGATTGATAGCACCTCAGTGAGACTTACAGAAGGCCAAGTCCATTTTTTTCTTCTAGAAAAATCACAGATATCACAAGGTGGCATTTGCTGCTCTTCCCTTTTTGTGTGAGTTCCTTCCACTTAGTTCCACACGAAAATTGCATTTTTTCTAGACCAGAGGTCTCCAACTCCAGCCCTGGAGAGCTGCTGTCCAGCACAGTTTGATTTCCCTAATCAAGCACACTTATAAAACTGGTAATGAACTGCTGCATTTAATCTGGTGTGACTGAGCAGAGAAACCACCAACTTGTGCTGGACAGTGGCTCCAGTACTGTTCTTCTAGTATAGAATTTATTGTAGAACTCACAACAGCCTGGTCTGGAGAGGACTGGCCATTGGGAAGTTTGGGATAGTTCCCAATGTGCCGTTGTGCGTGTGGGCCGTTGGCTGCTAGACAGCCTCTGAGAGAAAGTGAAAATGTAGGACTGGGAAGGTAGGGCTGGTCTAGACAAAGTCCCAGAATGATTTATTGCCCAAAGTCTGCCGCTGAACTGCGTCTGTCTAAAAAACGTGAGGTTTACTTATGTTTATAAATATAATACACATGCTGGTATTAACGTCATTAAAATAGTCCTTCCGGTTATGTTTCTTGTAATGAATAGTATTCAAGAGTAAGTGATGTAATACAATCTTCTACAAACTAACAACAATCTGCTCACTTTACTAACCTTTACGTTTGCACTTCTTAAGTCATTCTTTACTCTAAATTTGTTTTTTCATGACCGTATCAAATATATATATTCATTCCGTTCATCTTCAGATGATTGGAAATGTCATTATTTGAAAAGAAGCCGACTTTTATTTGACACGCCGATGTGACCTTTGTCCGGCTGGGTAAGATAAGATGGAACCTGAAGCGACGGCCGCTCTGCTTGACTTCCCTCTCCCACTCGCGACAGCAGAGAGCAAGAAAAAAAAGTCTCCAAATTGAGCCCACAAGAGAGAATGAATGGACGAAAGGAAGAGTGCAGCGAAGAAGGCCATTAAAAAGAATAAGAGAAGGTGAAAAAACAAGGAGGCTGGGGGAGAGAAAAAATGAGAGAGAGAGAAAGCAGGGGAGACACACACACACACACACACACACACACACACAGAAGAGAAAGTCCTCCCGTGGTACACAATGCTCATAGCTGGGGTTAAGTGCTAGTATTTCATCCAGTGGGATTTGGGGTCCACATTTAAGCCCTCCCCAGTGCAGGGGCCACCCCAGTCATCTGCCATAATAACAATGATGATATACAGGGCCATTAAAACAGGGAAGCCGCTGACATGCTGAACAATAGGTCCTCACAGCGGGCCTGGCCTCTCTGGCCATCCAGGTGCACTCATGGCCCTGGCAAAGACCGCCTTTTACCCCTGTCTGCCCCTCATTGTGTGGCCAGAGATGCTCTTTCAGGAGCAAGAAGAAAAGAAGGACGGAGTAAGAAAGAGGGAAAAGCAACAGAGGGATGTGGAAGGTAGTGAGAGAAGCAGGTATGCCTGGAGTGATGCTATGGCCAAAAAATCTAATTAACCCAATTTCCACAAATCATCAGTCGGAGCATGTTTATTATCAGTGCTGTTTTAGTTTAAGTGATGCTACAAAATTAATGTAGCTAACAAGTAACGTAAACACCAGTTTATCATCATGCTATTTAATGAGCCTCAAACCATGTTCAAGTCGTCTCTAATAGACAACATCGTCTGAGCACTGTTATGGACTCTTAAGCAAGAATATCAGCCATCTTTAAGGCTCAACTTTGTCCACCTAACTCTGCTCTGATTGGCTACGTTAGCCTATTAACGTCACAACTAACACAGCTTCAATCAGCAGACATTTTGGCCTGATTGACTACATTTGTGGAAAGGGGACGTTTCATTTTAGGCTGAACTGGGGTCAGGCAGAGGTGGCTTAAGAAGCACTCATCTGTAATAACAGCAAGTGTCTTTTCCTCATTGTTGATGGAGAAACCTACCGCAGCGCTCACACAGCTGAGGAAAAAAGAGGAAGAGGGGATAGGATCCTCAACATCGGGTCAGTCGATCTGCGGAGAGCGAGGGAAAGAGAGATAGAAGCCACGGCGAGGAGGAAAGCCGAAGATCCGTCTGTCAGCAGGTGCTCAGAGCTTTCAGAGAGAAAGAGAGTGAGAGAGAGAGAGCGGTCGCTCGTCCGGACACACAGACCCAGCCCTGTGTCTGCTCACTCAGACGTGTGTCCGGCAAGGCTGACCCGGCCCATGAGCTGCCCCCATTACCCACAATCCCATGCTTCCAAACAGCCCAGGCCAGGCACAGATTTGAAGGCTTCACTGAGCAAATCCTCAGCGTTGTACACATTACCCTCCGTGTGTGGTCCAGGTACAGTTTATGGTGGAGAAGAAGCCCTGGTGAAATCCTCCTATTAATGGGTTAAGTAGTCACCTTGTCACCAGACACCTAAAATCCCATATCAGATGTGAGCGCTTCTGATGTGAGAAGGGGAGGAAAAATGAAACCGAAAGAAAGAGAGAACCGTTTCCCAAAGCTGAAGTGCGGCCCTGTTCTTCGAGGTGTTGTTGATTCAGGCACTGCTGGCTGCCCTGTTGGACAGATCCAGAGCCTTGGAGGAAAGTGTAAATATGCTGGAAAAATGCAGAAGAGGAACTGGTGGCAAGAGCCTTGATTAATGATGGTATACTGGTGTCATTCATACAGAGTATGGTCTCAATAAAGGGCTTGACAAGTTGGCATTGACTTGTCAGGGAGCATGCCTGCCCTTCTCGGCTCAACATGCTTTAATTAAAGCTAAGCACAGCTCCGTCCAGGAAAAGCAGTGAATAAATACATGTGTGTGTTTGCAGAAAGGTTTATTCATTGTTCACACTTCATTTTCCCCCTCTCACTTCTTCTTCTTTCACTTTTTGCCTTCGTGACACTTTTTCACGTCTCTCTCTCTCTCCATTTTTTTTAATACAGTGTAATAACATTGAATTATTGTCACAACTGTCAAAACACAACACTATTATTATTATTATTATTATTATTATTATTATTTATTTTTATTATTATTATTATTATTATTTTTATTATTTAAAAAAAATTTATTATAATTTTTATTATTGTTTTTTATTTTTTATTTATTTTTTTTTTATAATTTTTTTTTATAAATTTTTTTTCTTCTTTTTTTTATATTATTATTATTATTATTATTATTATTATTATTATTATTATTATTATTATTATCTATCACTGGTACATACCAGTACTGTAACTACTACACACATCAGTAAGATAAACAATTTCAGCTTAGGTTCTACTTTTCTTTTGTTTACTTTTTTTTCTCTCTTTCTTTCTCCATCCCTTCTGTTATTATGTTACAGTAATAATAACGGGGTTGACTTTTTTGTAAACCAATACAAATGATTAATTTGTATTTCCCTCAGTCACAAATTAAATGAATGAAAAAGTGCATTATTATCTATTTTTTGTTGATGTTAGTAATTTTGAAAAACACTGCTCAATTTAATATTTTTATTTATAAAATAATGTTTTTGGCACAAAAAATAAAGATATTGATAACTGATATTTGAGACTGATATTCATTTACCACAAATTTTGGTGAATGTGATCCTTACTTACAACATCCATTTAATAATGCATTTATTTGCATAAAAATTGAGTTCAAGTTCAAGTAATTAGAAAAACCTCATTTGAAACTTCCTCTCTTTCTTTCTCTCTCTCTTTCTCTCTCACTCTTTCTTTCTTTCTCTTTCTTTCTCTCTCTCTCTTTCTCTTTCTTTCTTTCTCTCTCTCTCTACCTCTCTCTCTCTATCTTTCTCTCTCTCTTTCTTTCTCTCTCTCTCTACCTCTCTCTCTATATATATCTTTCTCTCTGTCTCTCTTTCTCTCTCTCTCTCTCTCTCTTTGTCTCTTCATTACTTGTGGTCTACAAAACATAAACTCACTACTGAGCCTGAGCCATGTTGTCTCACAGCTTTTGTCACAGAATAGCGCAGTAGGCGAGTGGAGCTGGATCCTGGAGTCAGAATTATAAGTGAAGATGTGGAAGGTTCTCTTGCTGTGTGGTGGGGATGAGGTGGGTGGATGGAAGCCATGCCGGTCCATCCTGGACTTCCAAAACTACACATTCCTCAGCAGACTGCACATCTCTCCAGCCAGAGAGTCTGGACAAACTCACACCAAGACTGAAGGCGAACATGCAAATTCATTGGCTTTTTACGTCCTACACCTCAACGTTGATGGAAGAAAGACTCTTTCTTGCATTTTTAGTCTTCATGTAGCTACATGTAAGGTCACAAGCTCCTGAGGTACACGTAGAGATTGTGAAATACTCCCAAGGCAATTGTAAAGAAAACCCTTTAAGTATTTTCTGATTGTTTAGTATTAAACTGTGATTCTTAACTATAACCATGTGAAGAAAAGTATGACATCAAACTGTCCAGCTTGGAAAGAGGCAGGAATCTGTCATTTGTTTAATGAATGAGAAGAAATTGGCTTTTCACTTACATATCACCGTACTGGCCACTCGCGCAAATAAGGGTGCCAAGAGAAAAGCTGCTTGGAGCAAAATCATGTTGAAGCTGAAGAAATCACCTTTTTCCTCTAAAGAGCCTTTCAGTTGATGGTTCTTTTAAAGACCATTTGAAGACTGTGTGATGGTTTATTTAAGTTCATCGACATATTGTGGAACAATCCTGGATTTTCTTTTTTTCCAGGAACTGGGAACATCGGGGAAAAGACATTTGCCAAAATCATGCCATCATAGAGTCAAAAAATAATATTTCAAAAGGGGATAACATTTTACGTGTCTGTGATGCTTTCGGGATGTTTTTGAGGAAGTGATTTACCCTGAGGTAGAGCAGACATTGCTTTCATTATGAGTATGAAATTGATTTCTTTCTCTCCATACTTGTTTATGGTAGACATGGGCTGAAACTCTTGATATTGAGCCCATTTAGTGATGTAGACCTGACATCTTACAGTGACACATTAAAAGCTATGGAGACAGGAAACACACATACTCACACAAAATGATACCCTGAGGCACACATCTGCTAAAGAAAAGCAACATTATTCTCTTGTAGACATGAGAAGGAGGAGAAGAGAGTGCTGAAAATCTGAAGCTCATGTCGCTCACTTCCCAACAACGGCAGCTTCAAAGCACGCTGTGGGTGTTCTGAGAGCCAGCTGAATTGTTGAATATGCTCAGGGATCTGGTGTCTGCTCACTGCTAAGCAAAAA
>BRDA01051929.1:0-20558 GCA_036984385.1 Crenuchus spilurus | reverse complement strand
AAATGGGCCAACTTTCTTCCACAATATCTGATGTCATTGTGTTAACAAAAATGAAAGACTATTGTTTTATTAAAATAACAGTAAGCAGTCTAAAACAGCTCTAATTTAAAATAGTATAACTAAAAAATACAACAAATTAGATTAAATATTTTACACATTGAATTGACTAAAACTAGACTAAAATGTTTTCAGTTTTTGTCAACAAAAACTAGACTAAAACTAACAATAACTAACTGACTAAAATTTGACTAAAACTAATATACATTTATAGCCATAAGACTAAGACTAAAACTAAATCAAAATCACCTGTCAAAATTAACACTGATAGACAGACAGACCAGTAAACAGTCAGACAGATAGATAGATACAAAGACAGACAGACAGATTGCCCCACAGTTGAACAGCCTGATAAACAGCGGGACAGACAGAGACTTGGGGACATTAGGAAACGCAGTTGAAAGTGATGGTGGTCTGGAAGGCTGTGATCTCTATTAACCTTCAATTAAACACCCACTGACACTAGTGCACCCAGTCTCTGCTACAGCGCACAGTGAACAGCAGAACATACATACATGTCTTTACACTGCCTAACATATTAAACCACTATACAGCTTCATTGTGATGGATAAAAGGACATACTACCCAGACATTACATGAGGAAGTATGTATGTACTGCCCATTACCAACACCAGTGGGAGGAGATTAGAAATATCCCAAAGTCCACAAAGTCCAGGCTTCCCATTTAGCCTTGAGCGTCTTCAGAGGAAAAGAGCAGAAGAGCTAGCGCTCCGAAAATGGCGGTCATGACCTGAACAAGAGCAGCGCGACATAACTAAAGGCTGGCTGCTATCACAGGCCGTGTGGCAGTGCTGCATGACAGGCTCTGGCAGACTTACAGCCCTTCGAAAATCCACTGAGAATACTGCCTGCCAAACGACAGTCGGCGGGGAAGACAATGCATTAGCTCTGAAGTAGGACGCCAACGAGCTCCAGCCACACTTTCAGCCCAGCGATGCTCACTCAGCTGAATTCATTACCAGCAAAGTGAGCTAGATAGCTTCAGAATGTAATGATGGGTCAATAACAACACATTAGGAATCAGAAAACACATGCTGAGGTGACCGCCTGACAGTGCGAGTATTTGGCATTCATGCCCAGTCACCACGTCAAGAGAAGGTGTCTGTGCATGGTGCAGCCATGTACTCATTTGTTTTGCTCGTTTTCTTGCATGTGATTGACCACTGACCCTGAACCATGCAACGAGTCATGCAAGACAAAGCAAACAGGGTTGCCAGATTGATACAGTGGTTTCCAGTCATAACGTGTTTGTAAATGATTGGCCTATACAGGCTGATGCTGTCTAGCTGCTGAATCACTGTATAGATGGGTGTGGCAATGTTGTCTTAATGACCTGTCATTAAACTTTTCACAGCAGATTGGATGTGGGGAGAAAGCAGAATAAATATTAAATAAAATAATAATAAATATTTAAATTTCACACAGTAAATCTGTCAGTGTTAAATCAACACTATTAGAGTTAAATTAACACTGAGAGTGTTTCACAGCTTGTGAATGAAAATCCATGCAAGAGCTGCTTCTAGAAGGCCAGTTTGTGAAATAACTCTCTACAGAGACCTGCAGACCATCAACATGTGGAGCAGAGTGGAGCAAGAGACCTTCAGCCTTGTGTGCTGTCCACCACAGTTCTGAGGAGAACGTCCTGTAGACTGGCATTGTTAGCACTGCTGGTAGACCTGTATGACTGTACACTTCATACATCTGCACATTCAGCTACTTCCTTCACAATCTGACCTTTAACCCCCAAGTACAATCACTCCTTTATCATTAACATCTGAGACATTCACTGCACTGTACCACCTCTTCTACATCTCACACACCCTGCAGGTATTTATAGCCTCAGCATCCTCATACAGCACCACATGCAGGAGCCTGAACTTACTACCACCTTAAACATGCAAGGTCACTAATTTTTTGTCTTGAGAGCTTCACCCACCAAAATGTTGTTCCCAACCAACTTCAAACAAATCCACCCCAATCTGGCAACACTGAAACCAAACTAATGTTCTAATACTGAATACAAATGTCCAGCACTATTTTTTAAAGAATTCATTATTACTTCACAAATATTTAAAATATTTAAACATGTTGAACTACTTAGTAGGCCTAAATTATAATCCCAGTTTAATCCCAAATTTTAATTTGGTTTGCTTTCAAATTCAAATCAAATCATATAGACACACTTGTTTAGGCAGGCAGCTAAAATCAAATGTTTCTGTATATCCAAAACATATTCAGCAGACTGTACAAACTGAAAGTCATACGAAATCTGTTTTCTGCTGGATTCAAGTCACATTTGCAGGTGGTTTAGACCAGACCAGAAGGATCACATGACATAAAGGACACAAAATTAGTCTCTGATGTTTTATTACATTAATTGTACAATAATAATATTAATAATAATAAAATATTAAGACATTATTAAATATTAATAAACTGTTAAAAGCACGTAGCATAAAATTATCACCCAATTCTGTGTTTCAGCTTTTTAGTTAACTTCACTCCAACTCATTATCACCAGTGTTACACTTATTTCTGGACTATATGGTCAATGGACCTCATTTACACAGAATTATACCTCATTTTTGAGTAAAAATGGATTTTAATATGAAACCTCTGACATTAAAATACTGACGTGACACAGGCAGAACAAACGTCCAACATGTTAACAACAGTAGCAGGTGAATACGGACTGTTTGCCAAATTGCAAAACACTGGTTTACAAGTCCAGACGTTTGATGGAGTGACAGTGGGAATGGCCAATCACATGTTAGCAAGAGATGGCAGAGCCAATCGATGAGCTTGTGGGCGGTCTAAAGGGAAACAGGCTTCAGATTTTTGCTTGGTCCTAGTTCTCGACCCGTCTCAATTTAATATCACATAACATTGTTTTTGGACGGAAAAAAAAAACTGTGAGGACAAAAACTAACTTTTGAAAAAAGTGCAGGGGACATGTCCCGACTGCAACCCCCCCCCCCCACACACACACACACACACACAAAATTACGTCTGTGATCATGGACATAAAAATATGTGAAAGGGTGCAGACCCTATTGTGAACTCTGGATAGACATTCTATGTTCTATGTTCTTGAGTGTTGACATTGTAACTGTGTGGGCTATGTTTACACTGTAGATAACCTACATTACATCAAGATGGATGGATATCAGACCTGAATTGATTACAAAATATATGTACTGGTCACCTTTACAGTCCGATTCAATTCAGATTCTGTATGAGGGCAGACATGACCTACAAGTTAGAGAAGCAGGCTTGGGACTGAAAGATTGTTGGTTTGATTCCCCAAACTAGCAAAAAAAATCCATGGCTGAATAATAATAATATAATAATAAGTTGCGCTCCTGAGCAATACAATTAACTGCCAACTGCTCCCCCGGACTGCCCCAAGTGTGTATGTGCTGTGCTGACTCAAGTGTGTGTGTGTGTGTATTCATTCCAGATGGGTGTGAACCTCCCATCATTGTCATGGGTGCCTCTTTCTGTCAGTGCCACTTTACAACTTACACGTTTCTTTGTTTATGTTTTCCATGTGTTCTGTTTACATCCTGCCTTGACCTTTGCCCTGCCTTTATCACACTCTTTGTCCGTGTTGTACAGCCTTTGGTCCTCATTTTGTCTGCCCCTGTCATTCCCTTATGTCTTCAGTCTTGGTCAGGCATTGTTGTCACCTACTAGTCTTTGTTGTCAGCATACCAGCATCCAACTTTTGCCCCTTTACTGCAGCAGTCCCAAAGCCGACAGAATGACTTCACCAAGAATGCAACAAACTCAAAGAGTGAATTGAAGAAACTGAGGGTTAAACATGTTCGGTGGTGGACCTCTAAGGATCAGTTCCCACATACCGGATGATGTGATTGATGCCCTCCAGTCTCTTGTCACTTCTATATGGTGGGAGTAATTTTCCACCCCTCCCCCAGAGAATTGTTTTTGGGGGGAACTAGAGCATGTGCACACTGGTGAATGCACGGTCCAAGGATTGGAGCACGAGGGCCAAACCCAGTGCCCACACGACCTATGTTTATGAACCCCCTCACCTTGGTCTCTCGGAACGGGGGTTTGCTAGGCCATGTATGACAATGGGAGAAATGCACAGAGGAATTTCCCTAACAGGCATCAATCGCTCAGATTTGATATTTTTTGGAAGTGTGTTGTAATCATTCTAGAGAGAGGTGGTTTGTGATGTCAGCACATGTGACAGTAGAGTACAGTAGGTGGGACATAATTACATATTTTGACTTAAATGTTCAATCGTTTTTACCACCTAATTGTAGCAAATGTATTATTTGTTTACATTTTTTCTATAAAATACATATGATGATAATGAATGTAGACTAGGGTGACCAGATGTCCTCTTTTACCTGGACATGTCCTCTTTTTGAGACTTAAAAAACGTGTCTGGGCGGAATTTCACGACCGTCTGGGATTTTATTGTACTCAAGAAGCGTTTCGTTCACAAACTAGTCTCGCCTTCCCCCTATTCCGTTTGGTTCGCTTGAGTGAGATGTTATGCTATATTAAATGGAGACCCAGCTGAAATCCAAGCCGGTTTCCCTTTAGGCTGCCACAATCTCATGATTGGCTCTGCCATTTCTTGCTAACGTGTGATTGGCCGTCACCACTATCACTCCCTCAAATGGAGTCTGGACTGCAATTTGGCCAGCAGTCCGTTTTCACCTGTAAGTTATTAACGTGTTTAGCGTTTGTTCTGCCTGTGTCATGTCAGCTAGACGTATTTTAATATCAGCAGTTATATTAAAATTCATTAATATTTACATTTGAGTGTGTGTGTGTCTACCAGCCTGTGATAAGCCATCTATTTACATGCCTCTAACTGTAACTATTATCAAAATAATTCAGAATTTCTGCTTATTTTTACTCAAAAATGAGGTATAATTCTGTGTAAATAAGATCAATTGACCATACAGTCCAAACATGTGTAACACTGGTGATAATGAGCTGAAGTAAAGTTGACTGAAAAGGATTGGGTGATAATTTTATGCTACATGCTTTTAACAGTTTATTATTTATAAATAATGTGTAATATTTTATTAATGATTAACATAAATTTTTATTATTTTATTAATAGTAACTAGTAATTATTAATAAAGTATAAATCATAATTTGTCAATATTTATTAATAATTAATAATAATAAAAATTGTGTTCAAGCACCAAAAAAAAAAAAAAGAAAAAGTATTTGAACATGTAATACATCATATCCCCCCTGCTAAGGTGTCCTCTTTTTCATCACCTCAGATCTGGTCACCCTAATGTAGACCATGTATCATGTATTACAGAAAGGGTCCTCCACAAGGGGGCAGCCATGTTTAAAATAGATTTAGTACAGATAGCTCCAGGCCACTAGGTGTCAGTGTCTGTTTCATAACATGAAAATGACAGATTTCTCCTTTAACTCATTGTCACTGCTGGAGTGAAAACAGTCCACTAACCAAAACTATCCAGTCAACAGGGTCCTGTGAGCACCAGTAAAGGACTAGAGGACCAACACACACTGTGCTGAGCTGCTGTCTCTGACTTTACATCTACAAGGTGGACCAACAACATAGATGTGTCTAAAGCCAGGCACACACTGCAATTCTGGAAATCATGCTCACACTGCATGTTTGAATAATTTGTTGTGTGCAAAGCCTGTCTGTGATTTATATGCTCACACTGTATGAAAGTAGTCTGATTGAGCTCACACTGCAGGTGAAACACAGTCTACATACAGGCGATTTGTTTTTCCACAGAATATGGAGCGTGTGTATCAGGAATATTACAGAAAGTGCTGAGATTTGCTAGCTTGTGCCAGGCTTTGCGACGTACATGGACCCACAGGTGGCTGGCAAGATGTGGACAGTATTGTTAATAGGACCTTCAAACTCATCCAACTCTGTGTGTTCTGTGGCTCACAGATGGATTTTATCAGATGGCAAATGAAATTTTCAGCATGTAACCAATGCAATCTACAACATGCAGCTTACTGATGAATTACCACTGAATGACGAAACAACCACACTGCAGTTATAATTGTTCTTCTCAAATGCAAAATGACAGCATCTGCAATTGCATGTCATCTACATATTAAATCATTGTCATTTTTGTCATCAAATCAGCTCACAAGATAACTCAAACTGTTAGACCAGCACCCAAAGTTAGCCCTCTCGGAGCTCATTTGATGTTGAATGTCAGCCAATGGAGCTACAAATCAGACTGCAACCAAATTGTGCTCAACAACAGTTTAAAATCGCATACCACCACCACGTCAGTGTCACTGAGAATGATTAATGTGCTCTGTGGGGGTCCTGACTATTAAACAACAGGGCAAACACAGTACACAGAGAAACAGATGGACTACAGTCTGTAATTGTAGAACTACAAAGTGCTCCTGTATGCTCAGTGCAGCTAAAAAGGACAAGGAAGTTTCAATGTTATGGCATTAGTTGGGAATGCTGCTTTGTTTTGAAATGCCTTACCTGTGGTATTTTTAGGCATTCTTTACTTTCATAATCAGTAAGTGATCTTCCAGAGTGTGTCTGAGCATTTGACCAATGAATGAAGCTAAAAGCTATGCTAATAAGGTCCCACAACTGAGATCAATAAAACAACAAATGGAATCATTGATCTGAGGCCATTCTTAGAGATATGAAACTTCAGGCTCTCATTGATAACTAAAGGGACCAGGCATCCTTTAAAGTGCAGTGGGTGAGAGGTCAGATCAATAGAAGTGCCTGTCTGATGCCTCAGCACTGCTGGGCTAATAGCTAATCGTCCCTCCAGTGCCAAGATTGTGGCAGGGCCAGACTCTGAAGGGGACAAAACAGGGAAAAGGTCTTAAATCTTAAAAGCCACTGAGACAATTAGTGCTGATTATGGCTTTAAAAAGGTACATCAAGTTCATATATGAGAAAAGATGAGCAGGGCAGCTCAGATTTAGGTGTCTAAAAATAGCTTGTTTTTCCCCAAAGAGAAACCGTTCAGCCTTTCATCTCCATTAGCTTACGTCAAACTAATTAAGCAGCTTGTGTTGTCATTAAAGGCAGCGCTAGCCTGTGCAAAAAGGTGTGTAGTACAATATGTGTCCAAAAGTTTGTGGACACGCCTTCTAATGAATGCATACTTTGACACAGATGTACAAATGCACACACAACTTGTCTAGTCCCTGTAGAGAAGTACTGCCAATAGAATAGACTAAACACGAACGTATTGGCACCACACCTCATGCCAGATGTTGGGGATATAAAACACCCCAGCATTGAGGAACTGTGTTCTCTGCTCCATCTAGTATTTTTGGGATGAGGTGGTGGTAATCATCCAACATTCAACATCCAACATGATCAATCTTGTGGCTGGATGCAATCAGATCTTCAGAGCAGTGCTCCAAAATCTAGTAGAAAACCTTCAGTGGACAGTATAGACAGTTACTCCAACTAAAACAGGAGAATATTTTTAAGCAACAAACTACAGTCCCCATGCTGAGAGATGGTGGATGTGTTAAGACTCACTACTGTTACTGTGGCATGCTAAAGTTTGGGTCACTGTGAGCTCACTTGCTCAAAGCAGTGGGAGACCATACTGTCAGAGGCTGATGAGGTATCTCAGACTCATATCTCTTGATGTGAATCACATATACATACATACATATTATACTTATATAGCGCCTTTCTAGACACCCAAGGACGCTTTACAATCAACACACCTCATATACACACACTCCGCTGAGAAGCGGCAGCCAATCGCGCACAGCGTACTCTCAATCGGAAGCCACCGTCCACCTGGAGGACTGCATCGAGCACTAGGGGGATCACCCAGGACAGAGTGCCGACCATATCTGGGCAAACATACATACATACATACATTCATTCATACACACCAGGGTAATTTTAGAGTATCCAATTCACCTGATCTCCATGTTTTTGGACTGTGGGAGGAAACCGGAGTCCCCGGAGGAAACCCACGCAGACACGGGGAGAACATGGAAACTCTGCTTGGATGCAGACTCGAACCCAAGACCTCAGCGCTGAGAGGCGAACGTGCTAACCACTAACCCACCATGCCGCCCAAATGCATACATATGGCCTCCAGATAAGATGAAAGTGAAAGTTCAGACTCGACAAATTCAGGAACTGTTTAAATGGTATTTCTGGCTTATCACAAAGATCATCATTGAGAAATCTCCACTTATGGGCACATTCCTCATCAACTTGACTTTTAGAGGTCAGTTCATCTTACAGACAAAGGAAGACCAATGTGCTTGAACACCACCAAATTTAACCCATCCATGCAGTGAAAGTTGGCAGTGAACACATTTGGCCAAAGTGATGGGCAGCCCCAAGGAGAGCTTCCAAGTTGGTTAGGTGCCTTGATCAAGCACACTTCAGTCATATCCTCTTGGTTCATGAAATTTGGTCACAAGGCAGGTTCCCTAATCATATACAGCAACTGAGAGAACATGGTCACATGCCAATCCTAATTCTAAAGATGGAATAAAACAAAACAAAGCTGACACACTCTTATGTACAAGCTCATCTATTTTTCATTCTACTGGAGAGAAGGTTGTGTAGTAGAGTACATAACTCTGTACCCTACAATGTTTTAAATGTGTATATTAGTTAATTAGCAGTTAATTGGTGATGCTATGTTGGTGAGTCTTTACTGTTATACATTTAAATATATCATAGATAAGAAAGCTTGTACAGTGCTGCTTGAAAGTTTGTGAACCCTTTAGAATTTTCTATGTTTCTGCATAAATGTGACCTAAAACATCATCAGATGCTCACACAAGTCCTAAAAGTAGATAAAGAGAATCCAGTTAAACAAATGAGACACAGATATTATACTTACTCATTTATTTATTGAGGACAATAATCCTATATGACATATTTGTGAGAGGCAAAAGTATGTGAATATCAATAACTGTAACTAAACATTTCTGGTAACTGTTCTTTAAAAGTTCTTTGGTAGAATGACTTGTGTGTTTAGGGTCGTTGTCTTGCTGCATGACCCACCTTCTCTTGAGATTCAGTTCATGGACAGATGTCCTGACATTTTCTTTAGAATTCTCTGATATAATTCACAATTCATTGTTCCATCAATGATGACAAGCCGTCCTGGCTTAGATACAGCAAAACAGGCCCAAACCTGATACTACCACCACCATGTTTCGCAGATAAGGTTCTTATGCTGGAATGCTTTCATTTCTCCAAACATAACACTTTTCATTTAAATAAAAAGTTTGGTTTTGGTCTCATCCATCCACAAAACATTCTTCCAATAGTCTTCTGGCTTGTCCACGTGATCTTTAGTAAACTGCAGATGAGCAGTAATGTTCTTTTTGGAGAGCAGTGACTTTCTCCTTACAACCCTGCCATGCACACCATTGTTGTTCAGTGTTCTCCTGATGGTGGAATCATGAACATTAACATTAGCCAATGTGAGAGAGGCCTTCAGGTACTTAGAAGTTACCCTGGGGTCCTTTGTGACCTCGCTGACTATTGCACACCTTGCTCTTGGAGTGATCTTTGTTGGTCGACCCCTCCTGAGGAGGTAACAGAGGTCTTGAATTTCCTCCATTTGTACACAATCTGTCTGACTGTGGATTGGTGGAGTCCAAACACTTTCGTGCCATGATACACCTACACAAATGTGTTTTAGGACTTGTGTGAAAATCTAATAATGTTTAGTTCATATTTTAGGTCATATTTATGCAGAAATATAGAAAATTCTAAAGGGTTCACAAACTTTCAAGCACTGGTGTAAGTCATTATGTCTTTTTCTAGATCAGTTCTTGTAATTACTCAACTATTTGCAGTAACAGAGGTACCCAAAAGTTTGCATGCGACAGAATATAGTTATTTTCCAGCTTGACAAGTCTACTCAAGTTGGTTTATTCATTCAAACTAATGATAAACCATTAACTAATACTACCACATGAGCATAATTTTAGGCTACTCTACCGAAATATGCTCACTGACTCTAACAAACATGCAGCTGTCTGGTTGTACACTGAACACCAGAGTGTAGCTACTACAGCCAGAGCGAAACGTTCACACATTGTAAGCACTCTGTCATTCGCACACATCAGGGCCAGATATCTGTCTGTGAAGGCCCAACACCCCCCCCCCAGCCCAGGAGGCAATTCTGCCTATCGCTGCTGCACACCTGCACACCATTACAACTTATCTTCCACTAGTTTCTTCAACTGCCCTTTCTACAGCTCCTTCAATTTTATACTTATTAGGGCTCTGCCGGTCACCCCTGACTAGTTTTGACTTGCACAGTCAAGCGGCTGGCTCACTGTAAGGTGCTAGCAACATTACGCAACTGGTTTGATTATGTGGAAGTGTGTCAAGGTCACTGGTCATACTTCACTGGCCTCATCTGTGCTTGACTGGTCATGCCAGCACCTGACTCAATAACAATAACACTCCGCGTCAATCTATTATCCTCTCGCAGGCTTGCCTTAGCAGTGCTTCCTAGCTGAATAAGCTGTTTAGGGCAACACCTGAACATCCAGCCACAAGCCTTAAGATACAGTGTTCTCCTGCTGGTGAACTCATGAAGTTACCTTGGGTTCTTTTGTGACCTCATGAACTATTACACGCCTTGCTCTTGGAGTGATCTTTGTTGGATGATCACTCCAGGGGAGGTAAAAATGGTGTTGAATTCCCTCCATTTGTACACAATCTGTCTGGCTGTGGATTGGTGGAGTCCAAACTTTTTAGAGATGGTTTTGTAACCTTTTCCTGTAACTCTTTTGTAACTCTTTTTCTGAGCTCCTTACAAATCTCTTTTGTTAGTGCCATGATACACTTCCATAAATAACGATCCCTGTTCTTTAAATAAAACAGGACACCCACACACACCTGATTAGCATCTCATTGATTCCTCACTCAAATGATCTACTGATCATAAAGTTTCACATACTTTTGCAACTCACATATGTTATATTGTATCATTTGCCTCAAAAAAATAAATGACAAAGTCAAATATTTCAATCTCATTTGTTTGATTGGGTTCTCTTTATTTGCTTCTAGGACAGTTTTAGGTCAAGTTTATGCAGAAATATAGATCATAATAAAGGGTTCACAAACTTTCAACCACTATATAAAGACAGTCTAAACAGCCCAATCCCATTTCTACACAAAAACATAGGAGTGAGTTGGACATGGGGTAGGAGGGGGTGTGCAAGCATTGAAACAAGCCTAACATTAATGTTAAACAGTGAGGCTCCGTCCCAAATAGCACACTCTGAAAATTGACGTTCTGCACTACTGAAAGCACTTCTTATGGTAGTGTACTATTTTTAACAGAATATTTAGTGTGGCACTATGCACTTTGATAGAAAGTCAGATAGATAAAAGTTATTAATCACAAAAGGAAAAGGGAATGCTCAGGAACGTAGGCATAAAACTGCACACAGCATCTACAGATACCAGGAAAAACAAGAACAAACATACACTGCCTGGCCAAAAAAGGTCAAACACTAATATTTCATTGGACTGACTTTAGTTTTGATTACTGCACACAGTCACTGTGGCATCATTTCCACAAGCTTCTGCAATGTCACAACATTTATTTCTGTCCAGAGTTTTATTAACTTTCTCCACAAGATCTTGTGTTGATGATTGGAGATTTGAACCAAAGTCTTCTCCAGCACATCCCAAAGATTCTCAATGGGGTTCAGCTCTGGACTATGTCGTGGCCAATCCATGTCTGAAAATGATGCCACATGCTCCCTGAACCACTCTTTCACAATTTGAGCCAAAGAATCCTGGCAATGTCATCTTGGAACATTCCCGAGTCATCAGGGAAGAAAAACTCCAGTGATGGAATAACCTGGTGGTTCAGTATATTCAGGTAGTCAGCTGACCTCATTCTTTGGCCACATAACATTGCTGAACCTCAACCTGACCAATTGCAACAACTCCAGATCATAGCACTGCCCCACAGGCTAGTACGGTTGACACTAGGCATGATGGGCGCATCACTTCAGCCGCCTCTCTTCTTACCCTGATGTGCCCATCACTCTGATGTGCTCATTACAGTTGTTTATACCTTGAGTTTCCTTCACATTGTGGACTTACTTTCACTATTAAACATATTATTGAGCTCTAATGCTGTTTTTCTATGATTTGATTTCACCAAACATTTAAGTGATCACCGTTCATGATTTTTTTCAACCACATTCCTTCCTTAATGATGATGTTTCCCCCCCACTGTCCTTCCTATTTTTAATCATGTGTTGGACAGTTCTTAACATGATTTTAGTAGTTTCAGAATCTCCTTAGAAGTTTTCTCTGCTTGATACCAATAATGACCTTTCTGAAACAGATTAACATCTTTTCCACGACCACAGGATATCTTTTAACATGGTTGTTTAACAAATGAGAAGCTTCTCACTGCATCAGTTAAATAACTTGTTGCCAGCTAAACCATAATCACCTATGCAGTAATTCTCAAATTAAATATTATATAGACTTTTACCTATTTGCTTTGTTAAATTCAGGTATATATATATATATATATATATATATATATATATATATATATATATATATATATATATATATATATATATATGCTTATATGCTATTCATTAAGCTTAAGTGCTTAGTGAAGAGAAAAAAGGTGACATAACATTACTAGGCTATGATATACTACATGGTGTAATTCCCCATAGGGACATTATGCATCTGTATTCTCTGAGTTGTCATGTAACTGAGCACATCAGACAGCAGGAGATCAGTGCTGTCCCTATAGCAGTGAGACTCATTGTAGATACCAAAGTTGTATCAGTTTGCCACTGTACTGGGTACAGTGTTTTGTTCTGCCACCACCTCAAAAAGTTTGGCTTGCCCTCTAAATCAGTGTCCAAATCAGGGTCCAGTCTGTTTATTGCCCGAGCACAGACCTGGACCTGGCCAGAGACTAAATTTAATTGACATTTCAACAAGATGTTATATACCCGCCATTTTCATACCTAAAATCAGCCACTGTTGCCATTCGTTGTGCTCCTGTTACTGACATCAAGTCCAAAGTTGGTGAAGACTAACTTTATAGTCTGATGAGTCCAAAGCTGAGGCCATTTTTAGCTGAGACTGAAACACCCAGAAAAACCCAACACACAACATAGTCTGAAATACAAAGGTTGTCTTCCAAAACGTGCTAACTCATCTATGCCATGCTTTCAAAATAAAAGTTTCAGTTCCAGTATTAGCCATACGGGTCCTATGCCAGTGTTTCCACCTGCTTCCATACTCTGGACTACTTGGGCCACACCATGTCTGAAGTCATGTGGTAAGTGCACTGACATTCACGGCAGATAAATCATTGGAGAATGTGGTCACCTGAACATGTCAGACACAAGTGAGAGATAATTGACTTTTATGGTTTCGATTAAATTCATTGATTTTTCTTCTCCACACTGCCGCACTCCTCAAATGACCCTTTCCACCCAAACATGCAGTGACCCCTTGACTGGACAGACTACTATTGGATATTCTGCACTAATGTCACAATGAGAACTGAGTAAATAGATTTTCTAGTCAAAATCCAAAGCAGGACTTTGGGATAGGCTTACATGGATTGGTTAAGGGTGCCTGATTATGTGTAACTGAGGGAACAGTTTTGAGATTACAGTAAATGCAGTGAACTGTTGAGACTATTTATTACTGACAGAAGTTAGCTGTGATGACCAAGACTTGGGTGTTTTCAGCGTGGGGCCTCAGAGATCAGGTGGGCCACCTGCAGGCCTTATGAAAGCATCCATGAAATGTTTGAAGACAGTGTCAGAGGAATGTTTCACTAATGTTTCCATTTACATATGTATGATATGAAATGCATATTTATTTATTTGTTTATTTATTTATTTTTAGCCCTGATTTTCTACCCAATGTGATTTGGTAGCCATTCAACCCGCCCATTCCTTGAGTCTCCCTACCACTTGTAATGTCTCTGACTCTAGGAGGCTGCAGACTAACACAGGCCTCCTCCCATGCATGTGAAGTCAAGCTCCGCCTCTTTTACAACTGCTGCTAATACATCATAGCCACACAGTCAATGCACTCCACTGTAAAAAATGATATCTTAACAAGCTAAATTTTCTCACTATATTAGCAGATAATTTTGCTTGATTCAGCTTTTCTTTTTCTTACTTTGTTTTTATTTTTCTTATTTTTTAACATATTTTTTGGAGTGTCGGAGGAAAGCACAGGATCCCCAGTTCTGATAGATCGCCTGGCAGATGCCTGAGCCAGCCAACATTACTTAGTAGTGCTGGGGAAAGAGTGCCATCTTACCCGACCAGAGAGAGCACAGCCAACGTTTGCTCTCTCAGGCACCGGCTGTCAATGACAAGCAGCGTGACCAGGATTTGAACTTGCAATCCTCAGGTCATAGTGACAGCACCTTAATCTCCTGAGCTACAGGGGCACCAAAGCTCACATTTATAACAGTTCAGATAGGAATTTGAGTCTGTAGAAGCTTTGAAATGAGACGGGACACAAGAAAGTCTTTTGCTCAGTTCTGACTGCAATAAGGAACAGACTGGAAAGGTTTATGTCTTGGCTAAATTTGATTGGGGCCCAGAAATGCGCTGGTTATTCCTAGTCAGCTAAAGTTGCTTATTTTAGCTACTAAGTTCACTGGATTTATGTTGAGCTAATGAAACACAGGTGATGCTGTGTTAAAATATTACTTTTATAATTAATGATACTTTTTTTAGTATATTCTTGGGGTCTTGGGTTTGAGTCCCCATCTGGTTGGCAGTTCCATGTTCTCATTGTGTATGCAGGAGTTTCTGGTTTCCAGTTTCCAGTTTCCTCTCACAGTCCAAAAACATTGAGGTCAGGTACTCTAAATACACAATTGTGAGGGCCCAGCAATACATTGGCATCCTGTCCTGGCTATGATTAAAAGTGTAGTGCCTTGCCAGGCACCCACTGATCCAGTAAAGGAACTCTCCATGACCCTGAATTGAATTAAGTGGTCGAGAAGACGGATGGATGGATGGTTTTTTTATTACATTTTGACCCAAAAAGCCTAAAGATGTGTAACCAACTTGCCAACTTACATTAAATTAAAAATACCACGTGCAAATTTAAAGACTTCAAAAGTACAATGAACTGTCAACTTTTCTGACTTATGAAGGGTCCCTTTGTTCAAAAACTGGGTCTATGACCTTTCAATTACAACTCAGTTTGGACCTGGCAAAACACTTTCTACTGGTTATAACCATTTAACAAAATAAAGATTCATGCTCCAGTTTCCCGGGTTGAGTGACCTGTGCTTTGTCATAATGTACATAATTACGACATAGCTAATAGCTTTCAGAGAGGGATGTTCAAGATTCTTTTATGTGCAAATCAAGACTCTAAACCAAGGATTGAGGAGATGTCCTTCTGAATAGTGTGTGTGTGTGTGTGTG
Source organism: Crenuchus spilurus (assembly GCA_036984385.1). NCBI lineage: Eukaryota > Metazoa > Chordata > Actinopteri > Characiformes > Crenuchidae > Crenuchus > Crenuchus spilurus. Next base: position 5,033 of record BRDA01051929.1, on the reverse strand, counting down.
TGTTACTGTTTGCTGAATTGGTTGGTGAAATATGTTACATAAATTAAACAATGAGAAAGATGTTTGAATGGCTCAAGATTGCATTCACAATGTTTACTACATATTCATTTTCTTATAATATCAGTGAATCAGTGACTTAGACGTTAGCATGTTCGCCTCTCAGCACTGAGGTTTTGGGTTCGAGTCCCCATCTGAGCGGAGTTTCCATGTTCTCCCCGTGTCTGTGTGGGTTTCCTCCGGGGTCTTCAGTTTCCTCCAAAAACATGGAGGTCAGGTGGACTGGATGCTCTAAATTGTGTGTCTGTCTGTGGACACCCAGTGATGGATTGGCGTCCTGTCCTGGGCTTAGTTGAATAGTGTAATGCCCTGCCAGGCGCCCAGTGAGGGGGTAGGTGACTAACCGTGACCCTGATAAGGATTAAGCGGGTGTGATAATGGATGGATGGATGGACTAGAGATACTAGGTTGCACTTGTTTCCACTTGTTCCACTGTTCTTTGCTCTTGTGTACCACTGTGTGGTATAATATGTCCCAAACAATCCAGAAATCCTTCCATATAGCTTCTTATAGTTAATAACACATTCTTTCAATGTACACAGAAAAGCACTGCCCAGAAGAACAGGACACCCTGAAGCCCATGCACCATCTAGAGGGGTACAAAACCCTACAGCATTGAGCTCTGGAACAGCGATGAAGCTCCATCCAAGACTGATCATCCAGCATCAGTACCTGCTGTCATGACTGAATGCAGTCAAATCCTCAGATCAGTGTTCTAATGTCAGGTGTGAAGGCATCTGAGAAGAGTGAGTCTTCTGTAGAAAAGCATCTGCACCTCCACCAGAACCTCATTACCTGAGACATTCTTGTGTAACTCTGAAGCGCTGACCGTAGCGAACAAACCAAAACACAAAGGCTCCTTGAAGATCAGCTGCTCCTACTGAAGATGGGGAGCTAGCAGGTTTTTTACCTTTGCAGCAGAAAAAGCAGAAATATCTACTGAGCAGGAAAGCGCAGTGCTCCCATTTGCAGTTCTGACCATCCCCAATGCAATTTATGGTTTGACCTTAATGTTGCTGTGTCAGGACAATCCACACACTGTGGGTCATTGTTTCAAAGAATACGATGAATTTAAGAATAAAATCCCTTTTCCACTAACCCATATTCACAAAGCACCCCAGTCAAGGGGAAGAGTGAACCAGCTCTGAATACTCAATCTGCATTAAATACATTGTGTCCTTCCTGCTCGTCAATGTGTCGTCTGTTCTTTTCAAATGGTTACCATACATCTTTGGCCTGTTTGTAGACACACCTTCTAATCAATGCGTTCATACACCCATTGCTGTCACAGATGCACACACTGCTTGTCTAGTCCCTGTAATGAAGTCCTGGACTAAACATGAACCTGTTGGCACCATGTCTAATGTCAGGCATTAGAGGTGAGCTGTGGAACGGTGTTCTCTGCCCCATCCAGTATTTTTGGGATGAATTGGTGGAGTTGGTCATGGCAGAGGGGTTGGTGGAGTTGGCAGCTCCAGATTCTAGTAGGAAACCTTAGTGTGTCATTCATGATTTGTCTGATTATATCCGTCTGTCCTCTTCCTTTTTTACCTTCAGCTTTATGTGATTTACACAAGCACATTTTCTTAGTCATATCAGAATATCATGACCACCTACCTCATAGTGGGAATAACCAACCTCGGCTCAGTGAATGAATGAATGAACGTTACACTTATATAGCTCCTTTCTAGATACCCAAGGACGCTTTACAGTCAACACACTCCATTTACACACACTCAACCACACACACACACACCGGCGAGAACCGGCATCCAATCGCGCACAGCGTACTCTCAACCGGAAGCGACCGTTCACCTGGAGGACTGCATCGAGCACTAGGGGGAATCACCCAGGACAGAGTGCCAACCATATCTGAGCATACATACATACATACACACATTCATACACAGACATACACATTCATACACACCAGGGTAATTTTTTTTTTTTTAGAGTAGCCAATTCACCTGATCTCCATGTTTTTGGACTGTGGGAGGAAACCGGAGACCCCGGAGGAAACCCACGCAGACACGGGGAGAACATGGAAACTCCGCTCAGATGTGGACTCGAACCCAAGACCTCAGAGCTGAGAGGCGAACGTGCTAACCACTGAGACGGTGGTTTGGGTGGCACGGTGGCTTAGTGTTCTGTAACACTTGTCGGAGTCGTTGTGTGTCATTGCAGTGAAGTTTTAGGTGGTGCCCCCTACTCAAAAGAGGCCCCACGCGCAATGCATAGTCTGCGTATGCGGAGCTACAGCCCTGCAATCTGCTACAACTGACTGGTGTGCTCACTTATTTATACATACAGTAAAACCCTGTCACGTGTAAACCAGAGCTGTTCTGATATGACTGTGTATATCACTTGTCTGTGCCCTGATCTGCATGTCCTCAGAAAATGTTCCCCACAACGGTCAGCATTTTCAAGTATGTGCACTGATGATGGCCTCCACTCTTGGCTTTAAGGGAAGTGTTTCATGTGTGCATCGCTGAGTAACGTTTCTGTCCCCTTTGAAACACTATTTCAGAGTGTTTTCTGTGCTGTAGAGCACTAAAGAGAGCCTCAGTTCACACTGTGACCTTCATGGCGTCCTTGGCTGCTCTACCTGTTGATAGCCGTTCTTCATTCACTGTGACGCTTTACGGAAACCCTGCAGACATTCTCTGGGATACTGTATATAATACTGAATCCATGATTTTCAACCTAATACATTATATGGAAAAAAGTATTGGGACACCTGCTCATTCACTGTTTATTCTGATATCAAGTGTATTAAAAGAGTTCATCCTGCTATAGTTGGAGTAACTGTCTCTACTGTGCAGGGAAGCCTTTCTACTCAATTTTGGTGCATTGCTGTGAGGATCTGATTGCATTCAGCCACAAGAGTATTTAGGATAATCACCATGCCACCTCATCCTCAACTCATCCCAAAACAAAGAACACAGTTCTACAGCACCACAGCTCAACGCTGGGGTCTTTATACCCCTCTAGCCCATGTCTGGCATTAGACATGGTGCCAACAGGTTCATGTTTAATCCTGTTCTATTGGCAGTACTTCTCTACAGAGACTAGACAAGCTGTGTGTGCATTTGTACATCTGTGTCAACTTAAAGTAGCTGGACACATTCATTAGAATGCTAACTTTACAGGAGAGGACAAAAACGTTATTACATTTTACTATCAAATTAGATTTTATCATCAATTTTGAAGCATCTGTATTGGTCCAATCATTATGAACATTTTCACAAAAGTAAAGGATGTCTGCAGAGGTCATATTATACTGAAATCTTCCCAAAATATAGAACTTTTAATGTAAAAGTAATGTTCCATTATGGCCATTTGCAGCCAATGATCAGCAGTGCAGAGTCTAGTAGGGAAGAACTTCCCAGTGTCAAAGCTATAAATAGGACACAAAATCATCAGTTTGGCTTGTCATATGAGGCAAATGACATTTAGCATTAAATAACATTGGCTGCTGATATATAACTCTTTAATCCTGGTCAGGGTCGTGGTGAGTCCTGGGTGCTACACTATTCCATCATTGCGCACAAAACCCATTCAACTTTGAGTAACCAATCCAGCTGACCTCCATGCTATTGGACTGTGGGTGGAAACCGTAGACTCCGGAGGACAGACACGGGGAGAACACTGAACCTCCACCCAGATGAGGACTCAAACCCAAGCCCCCAGCACTGAGAAACCACTGTGCTAAAACAAATCCCAAATAATTGTGGCTTATTTTCTTGCAAAATTCGCTCGTAAACAAAGCCAAACGAGGAGCTTGTGCTCAGCCACAACAATGTTTCAAAGCCCCTGCCACGAGCATGCTGGAGTGCAGAAGAAAACAAGCCATTTATGTTTCTCAAAAGTGAGTCAGAAGTGAGAATTAAGGCAGCGTCGCAGTGAATTTAATTGTGAAAGGATGAGGGAGGAGCTGCATCACAAAGAGCAGCATCCAGGCATCCCCTTGCACTCCAGCTCCATCCGGCTCCACTCTCTTCCCTCAGTGCTTCCTATTACTCACACCCTTTGTATTTCCCCCCCTCTCTCCTGCGCAACATGCTCCTGAGAAGATCAAGCTGGGCTTTTATACTGATTGGCAGACCGTGGGAGAAGAAGGGAAAGTTTTACAGGCTATAAAGCCGGCAGCTTTTGTCAGCCAGTGTTCTTCTCTAGGATTGTCCTGTGACGGCATCGCAGTTACCACATCGTCCAAAAGTCCTATTCACAAGCTCCAGACGTCTGACTGTGGCCAAAATCCACAAGATGGTTCTAAGTTGAAAAGGCTTTAACGGGATAAAGCTCAACAAGGTGCAGAGCTCTTCGGTTAAGTGGGGCTGATATTTTCCACAGTGAATTAAGAAGCGATTTTAATGAACGGATATTAAACAAGACAAATGTATTCACTTTTCCTGACCGGCAGGAAGATTTACAGCGTGTGATTTTCCCCCTTTTTAATTTCTTAAAGTACCTTGTGATGTAAGTGGGCTCTTTTATTCCCCCCTCCTGCCAGTCCCTGCAGCACTCGCAGCTAGTCAACCACCAGCAACCGTGACAGGTGCAGAACACACAACGCACACTTAAATTAGCTGCATGACTGCACTCCTTCAGAAAGCAGAGTAAGACCTGTAGTTTCTTGTTGTGGAAGCAGCCGGAAAGAACAAATGAAGGACATACGAGTCAGGCGTCTGATCCCAAAGCAGCGGCTCTACACCGTTCAGCACAGCAGTGAGTGTCAGAGCTCACTCATCAATTCAGGTCAAAGCGTGGAAAGCATGAAACAAACATAAAGCAAAGCACAATCAAGGCTTAACCTGTGCAGAGACCTGACTACTATACAACCTTAGTGAAAGCAGGGTCCCTCAGCTCAGCGTAGCAGCGGTGCTCAGAGTACATAGAACACATAGTCCAATACTGCACACACACACACACACATATGTATGTATATATATATATATATGTATATATATAAAGGA
>BRDA01051924.1:37718-51007 GCA_036984385.1 Crenuchus spilurus | reverse complement strand
TGTGACTTAGCAAGCCACATGTGCTCAGTTACTAAAATTAGCCTGGTTAATTTAGGCTGGTCATTTGACCATACTGAACAAATCTGTGTGGATGCTGGACTCATTGCAGGTGGGTTTCTTTGTTATTTATTTATTTTTGGCATTTTGTCTTCTTTGTATTATAAGTTAAATAAATTTCAGAGCAAAATGTGCTTTAACTTACCCTAGCGTTTGCTAGTATTGTCATATTTAGTGTTCGCCGAAGGGTGGCAGTAGCGTGCATCCTGTCGATGTTCTTTTTCAATGTAAACGCACAAAATGGATAACGTAGTATTTGAATTCATATGCAAATTGAGAAATAACACCATGGGTTTCTGTACAGGTATGTTTTTATTTTCATTTCATATTCTAGTATTATTATATGAGTATATAATGAACTAAACTAGATTGAGATATATATGTAATGTTAAGAATATTGTTAAAGATAAATAAATAATAATTATGTGAGCTGATACCATTATAAAATATGTGTTTAGTTACTATTGAGTATACATTGTTAATATGTATTACTATTGTTATTATACTATACGATCACTGGCTTATGAGTTATGTGTACTAGACTGTAAAGCTGTACATTTAAGAGAAACGCAGCAGACTGAGATATCCCTGCTGTGGGCTGGTCATTTGACCATACTGAACTAATCTGTGTGGATGCTGGACTCATTGCAGACTTTGCTGAATAAACGACTCGTTATCCACCAAGCGTGCAGTCGATTCTTTGGGCAGGACAAACCCCAGAGGCAACATTGGTGCCAGAAAATAGGAACCGTCACACAATGTTTTGTGTTTCTATGTTTGACAACTGAAGGTTCATGAGATGCACCTCTGACCTCTGGTTGAGAGCTGTTTGACCACTGGTTGGTCTAAACCTTCACAAATTCCCTTCTTAACTGAATGCCAAGATTCACCTGAGAACAATTTAGTCAATTTAGGAAAAATTACCCAAAGTTACTGCAAAATGTTTCATAGAAATGTACAAATGATGCCTGAGAGATTATGATTATGTTCAGCACTTTTGCCTGTAATGACCTTAATTAAGACTAAATGTTTTGGAGTGTAAGACAATTTAACAGAAAGTCAGCAGAACACATTTTATGAACATGACATAAGCAACTGATCATGTAAAAAACAGCAGATAATTGTCCATGAGCATTTTCATGAATATACAAAAGCATTTGCTAAATGTGGAACACAATGAGAAACACTGTTATAATGTGCACAAATGACAAGGAGATGTGGAGATTGAATAAACAGTTTTGAGAATTTCAATTCTGACCTGTGAAATGAATCAAATCAACTGAGAAAATCTGTAAAGACACAGAAGCATAATGTATCTCCTCTTCATGCTCAGATAACTGACTGACCAACATTCAGCAGTAATGAAAATACTGTGACACTAGAGGGCAACATTGTTCTATATATGATGTACAATAAACAGGCTAGTCTAGATGAGTAACTTTCATCTGGCTGTATCACTGGGTGGCGTCAGTGCTGCTTTTATGGTAATGTATGCAGATCTTCAGTGTAGAACAAGCACATCTGCAAAGACCCACAGATTAAAGAAGAATTTGCATTTTAACAGCTTGTTGTATAATTCATCTTTGGAAATGTAAAAAAAAATCAGAGAGTTTTGTTATGAAACTGTTCATTTTAATGAAACTTACTGACTTGTTTTTTACAGTGGTGCTGATGAGAACCAAACATCACAAATAATCATTTTATTTACTAAACAGAACCACCAGTGAACCTACACTAGTGAAAGTGCAGTGAACGTTGTATATGTGATGCTGATCATGGTAAAATGGTGGTAAATCTTGAGTTTGGTGTTATAAGGTGAGATATTTGAGACTCATGCAAAGATCAGTACGTCAGTGCCAATATCTCACATTATAGCACCAACCGTCAGTGTTATTGAGATTATACCACAGCTGTTTTCTCTGTTTATTGTTAGATTTTAAAAACAATTTGTTTTGTTGAGGTAAAGTAGTTCCTCTATCAGACACTCAGCTGATAAAACATCATCAGACTGTGTGTATCACTCATAATAGTCAGGAACATCATTTCACAATAACTGTGTGTTATACAGACAGTAGACACAGATATACTGATGTTAAAGATGTTGTTTGCTGTGAACTGAGTCTCATTAAACACAGCTGATCAGAGGTTCATTATTCTGTTAAGTTCAGCTCTTAACTCAGTGAAGCTGCTGGTAGAAGTGGATTCAGTTTATTGTAGTTGATGGTATTAAACTGACTCGTTTGTTCCTCTTTAGTCGAGCTGTAAATACATTAAAGGGGGCGGAGGGCATGCTGGTGTCGTTGCTAGGTTACGTGTATACAGCGTGTACGTGTATACGTGTGTACAGCGGAGTAATATTTCTGGAGCTTCAGTCAGAGTGATGTTATTGTACAATATCAACATACATAGAACTTCTCTCAGCCAATCAGAATGCAGGGTCGGAACTAACTGTTTTATAATGGGTTTTAAAATATATTTTAGTACAAATGTCTCAGACATCAGACATCTTCAAGTTTGTGTGAGGTGGCTTTTAGTGATATTTAACTGTTTAGACATCTGGTTCCTATCAACACCACTTTGAACAAATACGGACCATTTCACACCAAACTACTCTGAATGACTTTGTTTATCTCATCACTGCTTCACAGGAGTCCAGTCTTTAAACTGTGGTGAATGGATGAGTTCCTGTTGGCTGTGTAGGACAAAAACCTGCTTCTATGTAGCTCAGGGGTGGCCAACCCCGGTCCTGGAGAGCTGCATTCCTGCACAGTTTGGTGATCTTTGTGCTCTGACACTACAATTAAACCTGCTAATTGCCTGCTGAGTTGAATCAGGTGTGTTTGATCAGGGAGATCACCAAACTGGGCAGGAATACGGCTCTCCAGGACCAGGGTTGGCCACCCCTGATGTAGCTGCTCACTGATTATCTGACTTGCTGGAAACATCTGAAAACATTTACTCCTGCTGAATGTCTTTCACTCTGAATCATTTATGCCAGATACTCGTGCAAAAGCTTTTTATTTTATTTTATCATCAAGTCAACAGCTAATCTGTCAGTGCTTAACAGAAAGCAGATGCAGCAGGAGATCATTTCTGAGCTCTCTTGAGAGTGAATATACAACTACAAAACAGGATACAGATGGTGAGAGAGCGAGAGAGAGAGAGAGAGAGAGAGAATTTTCTATATTTCTGCATAAACTTGAACTAAAACTTAATCAGATTATCACATAAATCCTAAAAGTATATAAAGAGAACCAAATCAAATAAATGAGACTAAAATATTTGACTTGATCATTTATTTAGTCAGGACAACAATTTAATATTAATGTCTGTGAGTGGCAAAAGTATGTGAACCTTTAGGATTAACAGATGATTTTAAAGATGAAATATGAGGCAGGTGTCAGTCAGTGGGATGACAGTCAGGTGTGAGTGGGTGCCCTGTTTTATGTAAAGAACTGGGATCTATTAAAGTCTTCACAACACATTTGTGAAGTGTATCATGGCATGGTCAAACAGATTTCTGAGGATCTCAGAAAAAAAGTTGTTGGTGCTCATCAGGCTGGAAAAGGTTACAAAACCTGCAAAGCGTGTAATGGTCTGCAAGGTCAAAAAGGAACCAAAACTAACTTCAGGAGAACACTGAATAATAATGTACATGGTAGGTTGCAAGAAGAATCAGATCCCCAGCTACTTTCTAAAAATGAACAGCTGATATCATGTAAACAAGCCAGAAAGCTGTTGAAATAATGTTTTATGAACAGATGAGACCAAAATACACCTTTTTGGTTTAAATAAGACTCATTATATTTGTAGAAAGGAGAGAACTACATTCCAGCATGAAAACCTCATCCTATATATGAAACATGGTGGTAGTTTCAGGGTTTGTGCCTATTTTGCTCCATCTGGGCCAGGACAACCTTCCATCATTGATGTAACAATTAATTATGAATTATACCAGATCTAATGGAAAATGTCATGACATCTGTCTGAAGAGCAAAATCTCAAAATAATTTAGGTCACGCAGCAAGAGGTAAATGTGTGCCACCCTTCATGGACTTTTTAAATTTATTTATTTATTTATTTATTTTGTAATGTTTCTACATTGCAACAAAATGGATTCTACTCTTGTTACAACCTGAGCTGTGTAACAAAATTTAACCCATTTATGTTATCATAAACAATTTGGCTATTTAGGTGACTATTGAGTTTTCGTGTTTGTTAGCAGTAGTTATATATAGTTTTATATACATAGGTGAACCATTCCTTTGATTCATATCTTTTTGAACAGTGGAATGATTATTATAATGAGAAAATCATTTTAGTTGCAGTGCTTCTTGCTTTGCGAGCTCCAAAAGATCATGAAACAGCTTAATAGTTTGTATCTTTTCTCATTTGCATATCACATCTTTAAATACAATTCCTGGAAATATTGTTGACTTCTTGTTTTCTGCACCTGTTTTTCATCTTCATTTCATCTACTTTCAAATTTAAGTATGTGAGAGTGTCTTGCTTTTTAGTCATCTCTTTCAGTTCCTGTTTGTGCTCACAACAGTGGAACAGAGCTTTCCAGAAAATATTTGTTTTATGCACCAGTTTAATTTAACATACAGAAAGTATATAAAAACATATCATCCAAACAAGTTACTAAATTACTACTTAAAAAAAAAAAAAAAAAAAAACAGCTGATATTTTATGTACTTCTAGATGTTCTCCTTGATGCTCCCCAGCCACCACTTGGGTTTGTTACATTTCTTCAGCAGCAAACTTGATTTCTTGATTTAATGTAATGAAGAACTGAGTAGTGAAACCAGGTACTGAATGAGAACTACAAATAACAATGAGAATAACAATGAGCTACTATCGGGAGAGGTGTGGAAAGGGTTAAACCAGCATTCAGGGTCTAATTTGGTTTTAATGTGTAATTATATAATAGTAGTGTAAACGCTGCACAAACATTGCCAAACTGTAGTGGTGTCAGCAATTTGTACAGTAATGTATGTATATTAAATGTAAACATTTTCAATAAAATTTTGAATCATTGTTTTGATGACATTGTATGTGAAAATAAATGCCATTTAACAAAATGTAAAAATCGGAAATAAATGTAAATTTTAAATTAAAAATGTGTAGGAAATTTTAAATGATATGTTTATTTGTTTTGCATTAGAAAAACAATAAAACATGGTGTATCAAAATATTCACAAATTTAAGAGCATAATTAAACAATTACTATCTGGTCATAACTGTTCATATAATTTGTGTGACATTTGGGCAGAATGAATTGTTTTCACATTCTTTCATACGTTTTGCCTAAAATTAATGACCGATATATTTGACTATTTGTATTGTAAAAGTAAAAAAAAAAAAAAAAAAAAAAAATATATATATATATATATACAGGGGTAAGACAATGAAAGGGAAACACCTGGTTTTAGACCACAATAATTTATTAGTATGGTGTAGGGCCTCCTTTTGCGGCCAATACAGCGTCAGTTCGTCTGCACAGTGGTCAGAGGGATTTTAAGCCATTCTTCTTGCAGGATAGTGGTCAGGTCACTACCTGATGCTGGTGGAGGAAAACGTTTCCTGACTCGCTCCTCCAAAACACTCCAAAGTGGCTCAATAATATTTAGACACAAAGACTTGCTGTCTTGGTCACAGATGCACCAGCAAGACGTGCACCAACAATTTGTCCTCTTTTGAACTCTGGTATGTCACCCATAATGTTGTGTGCATTGCAATGTTTGAGTAAAACTGTGCTCTTACCTGCTAATTGAACCTTTACAATCTGCTCTTACTGGTGCAATGTGACATTAATGAAGATTGGCCACCAGACTGGTCCAATTTAGCCATGAAACCTCCCACACTAAAATGACAGCTGTTTCAGTTTCATTGTCTAACCCCTGTATATATATATAGTAAAGTGGAAGTGAAGCAGAGGGAACTTCTCTATTATAACAAAGTTAAAATAAATAAATGAATAAATATTGTTTTGTCATTTTTTTAATCATACATCTAATGATCTGAGCTACACCACTAACCATTATAATTACAACACAGATACAGTGACTGGATATTATAGTGATTTTTATAAGCCAGATTGTTTATGATAATGTCATTTATGGTTAGAAATGCAGTCTTACAGAAGTTTAACAGATCAAATATAAATTATTCATGAATATTTAACTGCTTTTTCAGCCAGCAGATCCAGACTCACTTTAAATCAAACTCAACATTAATAATGGAATAATCCATCTGAAAGTGTATCATTTGTCGTTTATTTCAGTATTAAATTAGAATAGAAAACAACATATTTTTTCTCAAACAAACAAACAAACAAACAAACATCTACAATCATAGAAAATACAGAAATGATGAGCAGACAAGTCAAGTCAAGTCATAATAAGATCAGAAGACTCATTAAGGAATTTCTCCATTTGGTTTCATCATTACATCATCTGAAAGACAGAGAGATGATAAATGTGAAGTTAAAATCATATAACCTTACCTATACAGTGATGTGAAAAAGTTAGAGAACCTCTGGTTAAACTACATGTCTTATTGATGTTCTGGGTGTAAATAAATGAACTTTTCATCTACAAAAATAAACAAATTTCTGCACATTTTAAGATGCTTACTATTTATTTCCTGAAGTTAGGAAGAAGAATACAATCTAAACTTTGGCCTGATCAAAAGTTATTGATCATTAAACATTGTGTGATTTTTATTACTTCCAATGTTTTATATTCAGAAAAATAAGAATAACTAAATATTTTCATTAACTTACTTACTTTCCCTTATAAAATCGAATAACTAAATATTTTCATTAACTTACTTACTTTCCCTTATAAAATCAACACAATGTCTCATCTGAGCAGAGGTTCATTACTTATAACCTCAGACTTTACATGTAAAGGACTATTATGGAGCTTTGTGAACATCTTCACCTTAGAGAGACTGAGGACAGTGCTGTAGACAACAGTGAAGAGGAAGAGGAAGATGAAGGATGATGCAGTGGACCACAAACTGTTCAACTCATCCTCCCCCAAAGTGTCCAGTTCACAGTCTACATACAGTCCTGGTTCTGTATCTTTAACCTCTGAAACATGAAGAGAACAAAAAAATCTATTATAGACAACTCTGTTACAGAAAATAATTAAATAAATGAGTTCTTTACACAGTGAATAAAAGAACAATTTTTCATTCCCTAAAGAACATTTCAGTGATTGTGTCTTTACAAATCTTACAAGTGAGATGTTTAAGTGTGAGGAACATTTTTAAAGGTTTAAAGAACCTCTATACACTGTAAAGGTTCTATGATATCAATAAATATAAACTCTGTGTTATTTGATGTTAATTATACAAAGGACCACTTTTACACTTTAAAGGTTCTTTCAATGGTGAAACTGTTCTTTAGATTGGTGTAGTTTATGTTACTTATGGTTCTATATACAACCTTTCTGACAAAGAAACTATGTTTGGTGCTATGAAGACTAAGAAAAAGTTCACATACAGCACATTCAACATCAGTCTGAACAACTGAAGCACATGGTTCTTTGTCTTCTCATTATTCTATATAGAACCAGTTTATTTACTAAAGAACCATCGAAGAACCATCTTTAAGACTGTATATAAACTATGTGAAGTAAAGAAAAACTGAAGTCTGTATTTATTGTGTATTACTGAAAGCAGAAATCAAGTTCTGTGCAAAAGTTAGTGCCCCCCCCCCTAGTTAAGCATCATGTTTTATAGATTTTATAAATGGAAATAACGTCCTCTACAGAAAAAAAATAATTTAACACTTTGTAACATTTATATTTGTGATTGTCATAACTTGGCACAGGTCATATTTTACATTTAGATTTTTGTTCTAAAGTGTTAAATTTACCAGATAAAGAGTTTTTGTGCATTAAAATGTTCACAAGTGCAGAGATCATTTACATTTAGATATACATTAAAATTAAGTATAAAAACGTGTGCGCACAACTGTAACATAAAATAATTAGACAATATGATGTTTATGGGTTTTGTAACCTAAATGTAAATGTCTAATTATTTTAAATGAAAAGCTTGTTAATAACTGATATTAGTTAGTTTGCTGCTGATGGGCTGTGATATGAGCTGCAGATTCTTTGTGTGATTTTAGTTTCTAATAAAATAATAAACAGTTAAAGAGTGACATTAAGATGAATGAGAGTTTTTCCTCTAAATGAAAGTTGGACTATAATGTCAGATGCAGTTTTGTTGATTTATTAAGTATGGCAAGAATGATAAAAATAATAAAATGAATAAATGAAAAGAGCATCAGATTTCTGAACCTGCTGAACAGCTACAAAAGATATAAATGTTTGAGAAAAAGCACATTTGTGGATTTCATTTTAAACAAAAGCACATAAATGATAACAGATCATAAACAACAACAGAGAAAGCAAAGACAGAGCAGAACAACATCAAGTCAGGACATCAAACAGAAACATGCAGAGGCCAGGACATGAAGGACTCATTTTACTATTTAAACACATTATTTTCATTCTTATTAATATCATAATAAACATGAACAATAAGAGTTTTAGACTGATACTGAATTCAGATCATGGCCCATAATGCACACAAACAAGCACAAATACACAAAGAATAACATCACAACAACAAGCATCTCAGGACATTCAGATGAACCTGAAACATCTGGACCAGCTGGATTTAGCTGTCAGTCATGTTTCCTGATCATCTCAGTCACAGACTGGACATGCAGGACAGTTAACTTTACTTGAAGATGTTGTTTTCTCTTGTGGTGAGAAGTTATTCTTTGTGTTGGCATCTTTGACTGCACAACCAAACATTCCACTGTTGTACATCTTTCCAGTCACAGTTAAATAACTGAGGATAACTGATCTGTTGTCCTTTGAGTTGAAGCGTGTTGTGCTGTTGGCTTCTGTAAGGTTTTCATTCACTTTCCACATGACGTACACATCCCCAATATCAGAGCCGCTGACCTCACACACCAGAGAGACCATCTCACTGTCAGAGTCATTGACAGTTTTCTCAGGTTTGTAAAACAGAATAGAGGGACGTTCACCTGCAGGAGAAAAAAGATCATTTCTACATTAGAAGATGTACAGATTTTAGAGAAATGACACAAAGCTTTACTTTGAAATGAAAGTTTTGTCTATAAATCATATTTACATCTTTCCACTTACAGCAGATACTTAAAGTGCATATAGATCTTAATTAAGGTCTCAAAGACCAGTCAGTGTCTTTTAGGACAGTTTGACTTACTGAGAAAATTAAAATCACTTAAACCTCATCAGTACAGGCAGCTGCTTCAGACGTTTGGGTTCATTTTATAGTTTAATGTCATACTGTGTCCTAAATCACATCAACTTGTCTTTCAGACTTAAAAGATCTGAGTGTGTTTGAGTGAATTGAGAATTTTTGCTGATGTATTTTATCAAAAACAACTAGCTTATTTAGGTGACTATTGAGTTCTAGTGTTTAGCTAGAACATTAGCCTAACAGCTCAAGTTCTAGCAGAGTTTAGACTCCAGATGTGTCTTGGCTGATTGATTACATCTGGTTTAAGTGGAAAATTGTGTATCTGTGATTTCTGACTGAAACAATCATTTAAATGTACTTTATGTGACTTTCATTAACCATTTAAAACTTTACGACATATAACATGTAAACATCAATTACAAACAACAATTTAACAAGAGCAGCATTTACCACTGAAAAGATCAATAATCTACAAATATTAATAAATAATCTATTCATATTAGAACATTATCTAAGAAGTTTAAACTCCAGAGAAACAAAACACTCACCTCCTTTATTGACTTTTATTTTGTCAGATATAGTCTTTTGTTTGGCTGAGGTGGAACACACCACTTCATCACCTTTAAACCAATCAGTCTCATCAATGCTCAGCCTGCTAGTCCTGGTAAATGGTGCATTTGTCTCTTTACCTTCAATAACTTCTACCCTATCTTTGAAACTTTTGCCTCCAACTGTCCATAACACCACAGCTCCATTCACCTCCTTCTTATTATCACCAGTTATCACACAGTCGATCACTGCTTTTTTGTTTACTAACAGCTCTTTAGCTGGTGGTGGATTCATTTTCAAGGACATATGACCAGCTGAAACAAAAACACACATTATTACTAATAAGACAGTAGTGGGTTATTTCACTATGCAGTTGTGTGCAGATCAGTATGTACAACAATAACATACTCTAGGCATTCTTTCTCCTTTTACTGCATAAATGCTTATGTGTACTTTCAGAGTTACATTACTGCTGTTATATACTGCTGAGTAAATTCATTTTAAAGTGTTTTTTATTGCTGCTTAGATATTTGCATAGTTCTCCATTAGGGTACATATTAATGAGCAAAATATTTAAATGAGATTTAAAATCTATATATTTATTCTGTTTATAAAGTGTTTATTTAGGAGTAAAAACACTAATGTTAGACAAATGTTTACTAATATATTATAGTGAATGTGCTGGTTTAACCCTTTACAAACCTCTTATCATGGCAGCCCAGTATTAACAGTTGTTATCATACAGAACTTGATTTACCAGCCACGTGTTTTTCCTTTTTCAAAAAATTACTTTTCACTGTTTATTCTTATTATATATTGTTTGTTTGTTTTGTTAATGAAGGCTGTCAGATTGTATTGTAGTAATGAATGTATTTGAAGTTTGACTTCACTCAGTCTGTCCTGACTCCAGACTATTTTATAAAACAATTCACTTATGAAAAGATACATATCTGCTCAATTCTGCTGATAAAGTGAATGTATTGAACCTTTAAGATACACATTAGCTCTTAAGCACTGTATTGAACCTACATTTACATTGATGCATTACTGTACATACTGTTAAAGTTCTTCTCAGTGAAACAGATATAACACATATAATTACACTTTATAGTTAAAAAAAACATTGAATATAAATAACACTTCACTTTGATCAGCTCTCAGTAGACTATCAGGTACATATTAATGATATATCAGTGAAACGGCAGCAGTGACACATCTGAACACATTCAAGTAAATATTCTGTAGCAGTACTGTTCATATGTTACTTACATTAAGCAGATTCTAACCCTAATCTTAATCTCAACCCCAAACCTAATCTTAACTGACAGCTTATTCTACAAACATTAAATTCTTCTTGTCTTATTCAGGTTTTTCTTCACAGGTGTTTGAATTCCTACATGCTCCACCTGAGACAGTAACTGCTTCTCCAAGTTATTTTTTTTTCTAAAAACCTTTAAATTTTTCTAAGTTCACATAGAAGAGAAGAAGCACCAAGTAAACCAAAGTAAACATGTAAACTACACATACCTGTATATTTGGCCTCTTTGTTCAAGGTTCCAGTCTTGTGTTCAAATTCACACTTAAGTGAAGATGCAAAGTTCATCCATTCATCTGCTTTGATCTCTAAAACACTTACAGCTGTGTATTTAGTAAAAGTGCTTTTCTCTTCAGAGAGAATTGTCTGATTGTCCTGATTATTTATCTCCTTATTATCAAGAGTCCAAATAAATGCATGTCTTTTAGGTGCAAACTGACTGGCTGCACAGATGAATGTAGCCACTCCATTATTTAAGTCTGCTTGGGTGGGAGTTGTTAGACGCAGAGTTGGAGTTTGCTGAGGAACAACTGCAAAACAAACAAACACAGAGAGTCTGCAGCAGGTAGTGTAGCAGGTCTCACAGTCATAGTATCTAAGGACAGCTAGAAATCAATTATACAGTATGTCAGATTTATGTGGTGTGATTAATGACAGCTGTATCTATTGACCCCACAACAGACTTCTGATGAGTTCATTCTCTGGCAACCAAGAAAGTACTGTCAAGGTTGAACTGTTCACTAGTGTGCTCAGGTGGTCATTTTGCCTGTTTAATTTTCATTTCAACACATTTATGTTTAACATACAGTACATATAGAAAACCATCATAATGTTAAGTGTTGAGTGAACACAGTTCAAGTCTGTTGTAGATTTTTCTCTTTTTGATGAGAAATCAGACACTGATTCTGTAAAATAACAGTAAAATCACTATAACATCACTGCTGTTCTCAGAATAAGTCCTCTAAATGTATAAAATACCTGTAAATGTAATAACCTTCACTATAATTGCAATTTCTCTGGTCTTCTCTAATAAGATATGTCCTGTAGGTGCTCCTGTGTTCTGAGTTTGTTGTGTTCATGTAGTGCTGACCTTTGAGCCCAGATGTGCACCTACCTGGTATTTTCAAAGTCTGACTCTTAGGTGATGAACTTCCAGCATGCTGCACCTGGCATATAAACTGCTTCTCTGTATTCCAGTTAGAGGTATTAACGCGTGCATGACTCACTGCTGTGAACTTTCCATCCTGAATTTGCACAGCCGGGTACTGCACCTGCTCAGTCACGTCTCCAGTCCAGGAGAACTGAAGTGATGCAGCCGGAAAGAAACCACTGGTGACACAGCCGAGGGTGAGGAAGCCATCTGAGGAGGCCTCACACTGGGAGACGGCAAATAGGGATGTGGGTGCAGTCTGACCTCCTATATTAAAAACAAAACAGTACATATTCTAAATCAATTGGAAAAATATGTATTTTTGTTAAATCTATAAGTGGATAAAACCCAGCATTTTATTTCAGAAGAAAATGATTTCTTGTAGCTGTTTCAAGTTCATGTTAAAATCCACAAATGCTGCTGCTGCAGATCTTCTATTATAGAAAGTGAAGAACTTCAGTTTTTGTGTTTGCAACATGTTGCTTATGAGTTTATAGGCTTTAATGCAGCTGTTGACTCATTTGTTATTTACTCATAAACTGTAAGTTTAGTGCATATTTGCACAATACATCACTAAATGTAAAAGTATCACAGATGCAATAAAACAGAAGATATTTGTCTATAAACAACCTCAATAAACATCCTTTACACTGGATTTGGTGATGTTTGTCAGTAGATAAAGTTCAAATTTTAAAAATATATATTATAACATGTTAGCTAAATCTAAGAAAAAGAAAACAAAGCTTTCAGTTTACACAATTACAATCTTAAGTAGCTGAACTATTTTATGAATTGAGTTTATAAAAAAAAATTAATCATGAACCATTTTAGTTGCATAAAAAATTTATAAAATTCACACTATAATATTCGGTTTAGAAAAGAAAAAACTGTATATAAATAAAAATAGTGGATTAAACTTTTATTTAACTGAACAAAAAAAAAAAA
>BRDA01051924.1:936-23571 GCA_036984385.1 Crenuchus spilurus | reverse complement strand
TTTTTTTTTTAGATTGATGGTAGAAAAGTATGTAGCGAATATTAAAATGATGTTGAAAACTTAAATAAACCATGTTAAACATAGATCATGTTCTTCTTGAGTGATTTACAAATTCAACTGAAGTATGGAACATCTCCCCAGAAGACACAAAAGATGGCAGAAGGACTACAAAAGAAATATCTATAAATGAAAACTATTTAATCTGACAAATGCATCCATCAACAAATTGGTTGTGAGCTCATTAAAGCCTCAGAAGATGACAGAACCAGTTAGAAAAAGCCAATAAGAATGGAGTCATTAGGAGAGAGATATGAATGCACATGCAATGGATGCAAAACTCACCATAGAAAACATGGGTAGGGGAAATGGAGTCACCATCATGCTTCCCGTCTCTGTATTCCTGGTAAAATGCATCTAGCACTGGAAGCACGGATGCAACGAAATTTGTCGTCAGGGGAAAATCCCCCGCTTGGCCAGCCACACTGCTGGGAGACGATTAGCGTCCTATTGATACACTAATTACATGACAAACTGTCCAGGGCAAAGTGAGGGATGCCAGTTTCACAGAAAGACACTCAGAATACTATATTATATTTTAAAACCAAACGAAGAACACAGAGAAAATGCATTTATTTATTACTTTTATATCGTTTTAGAGATTTATTTATGCATTGCTGTCTCCAGCGCAAAGTGAGGGAAATATCTCAGAAACTCAGGCCAAACAAACACTCAAAATACTATATTATATTTTAAAATCAAACGAAGAACACAGAGAAAATGTATTTATTTATTTTAGATCGTTTTAGAGATTTATTTATGCATTGCCGTCTCCAGGGCAAAGTGAGGGAAATATTCTCAGAAACTCACAAAGACACACAAACACTCCAAATACTACAAACCGGATTCCAAAAAAGTTGGGACACTAAACAAATTGTGAATAAAAACTGAGTGCAATGATGTGGAGGTGCCAACATCTAATATTTTATTCAGAATAGAACACAAATCACAGATCAAAAGTTTAAACTGAGAGAATGTATCATTTTAAGGGAAAAATTTGTTGTTTAAAAATTTCATGGCGTCAACAAATCCCAAAAAAGTTGGGACAAGGCCATTTTTACCACTGTGTGGCATCCCCCCTTCTTCTTACAACACTCAACAGATGTCTGGGGACAGAGGAGACCAGTTTCTCAAGTTTAGAAATAGGAATGCTCTCCCATTCATGTCTAATACAGGCCTCTAACTGTTTAATCATCTTGAGCCTTCTTGGGCCAAATGTTCTGTATAGGAGAAAGATCTGGACTGCAGGCTGGCCATTTCAGTACCCAGATCCTTCTCCTACGTAGCCATGATGTTGTGATTGCTGCAGAATGTGGTCTGGCATTATCTTGTTGAAAAATGCAGGGTCTTCCCTGAAAGAGATGACGTCTAGATGGGAGCATATGTTGTTCTAGAACCTGAACATAGTTCTCTGCATTAATGGTGCCTTTCCAGACATGCAAGCTGCCCATGCCTCAAGCACTCATGCAACCCCATACCATCAGTGATGCAGGCTTCTGAACGGAGCGTTGATAACAACTTGGGTTATGGGTTGTCCTCTCTGGTCCGGATGACATGGCGTCCCAGTGTTCCATAAAGAACTTCAAATTGTGACTCATCTGACCACAGAACAGTCTTCCATTTTGCCACACTCCATTTTAAAAGACCCCTGGCCCAGTGCAAATGTCTGAGCTTGTGGAGCTTGCTGAGAAATGGCTTCCTCTTTGCACTGAAGAGTTTCAGCTGGCAACGGCGGATGGCATGGTGGATTGTGTTCACTGATGATGCTTTCTGGAAGTATTCCTGAGCCCATTCTGTTATTTCCTTGACAGTGGCATTCCTGTTTGATGTGCAGTAACGTTTAAGGGCCCGGAGATCACGAGCATCCAGTAGAGTTTTACGGCCTTGACCCTTACGCACAGCGATTGTTCCAGATTCTCTGAAATTGTTCCAGATTCTCTGAATCTTTTGATGATGTTATGCACGGTTGATGATGATAACTTAATAGTCTTTGCTATTTTACACTGGGTAACACCATTTTGGTTTTTCACCAATATTTCTGCGCAACAATGGTGGAATTGGTGATCCTCTTACCATCTTGGCTTCAGAGAGACACTGACACTCTGAGAAGCTCTTTTTATACCCAATCATGTTGTCAATTGATCTAATTAGTGTTAATTTGTCTTCCAGCTGTTCGTTATATGCTCAATTTCCTTTTCCCAGCCACTTATTGCTACTTGTCCCAACTTTTTTGGGATTTGTTGACACTGTGAAATTTTGAATCAACATATTTCTCCTTTATAATGTTACATTTACTCAGATTAAACTTTTGATCTGTCATCTACGTTCTATTACGAATAAAATATTGACATTTGCCATCAACACATCATTGCATTCAGTTTTTATTCACAATTTGTTTAGTGTCCCAACTTTTTTGGAATCCGGTTTGTATATTATATTTCAAAATGAAACAAAACTCACAGAGAGAATGTAGTTATTTATTCATTTTAGATCGTTTTATATGCATTGGCATCTTCAGGGCAAAGCCACGAAAATAATCGTCAGCAAAACACAGCGCCAGTTTCACAGAAAGACACACACACACACACACACTTGATACTTTTATTTCAAAACTAAACAAGTAATTGTTTATTTCGGTCTCTGGTAAAGTTATTCTGTCTTATTTATACAACCGTCCTCTCTGTCTGCTTCTCTGTGTGTGAGTCTGCGTGCATACTGCGATAATAATTAATATATTACAGTTAGTTAAAATAATCCATTGTATTTTATTTCATTAGATAACAGGGAAATTAAAAAAAATTTATTGGCCGACTGCAGTGTTTCTATGATGCTGGCCACTACAAAAGCCATGATTTGCATCACAAAAATGACCGGCCATTCGTATTGACAGCCACTAAGAAGTGTACTGCACATGTGCAGAATTGATTTGGGATCACGTCATTGGAAGTATGTGAAATTTGAATGATTCTAGGCCAGACTAGGGTGTTTGGCGCATTTTTTTTTTGTGTAAAAAAAAAATGGTCGGGTGCTTTTTAGAGGGTCGGGCGGGGATGATCACCAATTCTTTTTTTTTACTTGGCCTTATGAAGCAGGTCTATCTGTGTGTGTGTGTGTGTGTGTGTGTACTGCAGGTGCTAGTATTTTGGGTCCCATATAAGCACAAACGCCTTAAGCACAAATTATTAACAATAATTTTGTTTTTCTCAGTGCCTTTATTTCCAAAATAACTTCTCAATATTAATGTTTTGAAAATAGTTTAAAATAAGAGGACAAATTTAAATCTTGATAAAACACTATTTTTCAATCAAGAGGATTTTTCCCATGCACAAAAAATGATTTTGTCTGATTTTTGGACATCAAATCTCCAAAACAAATGGCCCAGTGATAGCATTAAAAATCTGTTTCTTACACGTCTTCACATTAAAGTCCTTTCAACCACCAGAAAAAGACGTCTTTTCACCTTTCACTTTCAACCTAAACTGGACGTTGGAAATACGTCTTCACATAAACGTCTTTTCAACCACTAGAAAAAGACGTCTTTTCACCTTTCACTTTCAACTAAAATGGAACGTAGTTTCAACAAACAGCCTGGACGTTCTTTCAATGTCTTTTTTAATGACATAGTGCTGGGGGGGTACTCATTCATAAATCATTTTATTAATTTTGTAATAACTGACACGTTTCCTGTGTGCTGATCTTTGTGACAGGATTTCATCTTTTAGCACCTGTAATCTGATTTCGGCCATACTAAATTATTCACTGACATGTGAGTCCATCTGAGGAGGTCACTTGACCCTGTCAGATGGTGACAGAAAAGAATGATTTTGTTTGGTTGATGGACATTGAATGAGATGTCAGTTTTGGGCTTAAAAATGTCCATCTAGGTAATACTTGGCAGTCTGTGTTGACGATGGCACCCTGAGAGGCCATGCCAATGTCTGATGCATACACTCTTTGCTGACAGCTGAAGCTAGAAAGTTCTCTCTGCTTTTACTATTTCTTTTTTCATCATCTTTAATTTAAACATAAAAATAGCTTTTTGACATGTTTTTCAAAAAAAAAACTGACAAAAGCTCAACCTAAACTCTGTGTTAGTTATTACAATGTCTTTGCTGAGATGAACGGCAGGCAGACACAGGCATGGATGAAGGTGAAAATGGTGATTTAATGAAAGATCCAAGAAGTGACACAAGCCTGAACCTAAACTGAGATTGATACATAAACTACATAAAAGAGCAAACACAAACTGAGGGCTAAGGACACAAAATGACTAGCAACAAGACTAGAGCACATACTTACTTACTTAAAGCCCGAACGCCGCTGGCGCATAGGGTGGCGATGAAGTTGTACCAAGCGTCTCTATCTTTTGCAAGTACTTCAAGGTTCCACCAAGTTTTGTTCTGGGCTGCAGCTTCAGTCTCCAGAGTCCTACGCCATGTGATCCTTGGGCGTCCTCGCTTATACTTGCCTTCTGGTGTCCATCTCAGTGCCACCCTCACCAGGTTGTCAGGCTCCCTCCTTAGCGCGTGACCAACCCATATCCACCTTCTTCTCGTGATGATTGTCACCAACTCCTCCTGCCCTGTCATTTTCAGCAGGTCCTGATTGCTGACTCTTTCAGGCCAAAATATTCTACAGATTTTCCTAAGGCATGTGGTATGGAAGGCTGACAGATTGGCTTTATCTGTTTGCGTCATCCTCCAGCATTCAGAGCCATATAGCAATACGGGCAAGACACAAGTTCTGTAGATCTTAACCTTAGAACACCTGCTGTACTGTTTAGACCGCCACACTGGTGTAAGCTGTGCAAATACTCTCCTGGCCTTTCCAAGCCTGCCCTGTATATCTTCTCCAGCGCCTCACTCTACTTGTGTCCATCTTATCCCTCTTCTTGCATCTTCAGTGGCTCTAGATGTTATCCAGTCTATGGCAACTATAAAAAGGAGGCCAGACATGACACAGCCTTGACGCACCCCAGACTTCACTTCAAACATGAGTTCCGACGTTCCCACTGAGCATGTAAACCTGGTGTAAAATTGCTTTATGATGGCCAAGATCTTATTAGGCACACCATATGCTCTCAAGATCTTCCAGAGGCTCTCCCTATGCAGGCTATCAAAGGCTTTCTCGTAGTCAATGAACATGACATAGAGTTCCCTCTGCCACTCTCTGCACTGCTCAGTGATGTTCCTGAGTACCGTGATGTGGTCTATGCAGCCTTTCCCTTTTCTGAAACCACACTGCTCCCTCCTGAGGATCTTATCCAATGCAGGTCCCAGCCTCTTGGTTATAATCATGCACATAACCTTACTAGGGATTGGAAGGAGTGTAATGCCTCTCCAATTGTTACAATCAGAGAGGTCTCCTTTCTTTGGGATTCTGACAATATTTCCTCTTCTCCATCCTTCGGGTATGGTTTCCTCTTCCCAGATGTTACGAACCAGAGGTGTTAGCATCACGGCGGCTGCGGCTGGGTCCGCCTTCAGCAGTTCTGCACTCAGGGAGTCCATGTCAGGGGCCTTCCCATTTTCCAGCGATCTTATGGCATCTATGATCTCCTCTGTCATTGGGGGCTCTGTGCTCACTTTCAGATCTTTCTCTGCCTCTGTAATGCTCACATTCACCATAGGGTCTGGTCTGTTAAGGACCTCCTTGAAGTGTTCATGCCACCTCTTCTCTTTCTCTGCTTCTGTTGTGAACACCTGTCCGTCCTTATCTCTTATCAGTCTGTCAGATGGTGCACCCTTTCCACACAGTTTTCTTGTCACTCGATACAATGTGCTCTGCTCTTTTCGTCTTGCTGCTTCCTCTGCCTCTCTAGCCAGTCCCTCTAAGTACCTTCTCTTGTCTCTCCTGGCCAACCTCTTTACTTTGATATTAACATTTTTGTATTTCTCATGCTGTTTTGCCCTCAAACGTTCAGATTTGCACTGTAGCATCTTTGTCTTCTCAAGCTTTCGATCTTTGATGGCCTGCATTGTTTCCTGACTGATCCATTCTCTGTCACTTCTCTTTCTGTACCCTATCGTCTCACTCGCGCTTTCATTATAAACACCTTCAAGTTTTCTCCATTGCTCTTCGATGTCCCTGGGATATGTGCTGAGTGCATTAAAGCGGTTTCTGACAGCAAGGTTGAACTCTTGCCTTGTACTGGGTTCTCTCAACCTCTTGACATTGAATCTTTTCACTGCGACTGACTTTGTGTTGTTTGTCCTTAACTTGATCTTTACTTTCGCAGTGACCAGATGATGGTCACTCCCAACATCTGCTCCTCTCCTGACTCTAACATCCTGCAGTGATCTCCTCCACATTTTACTGATCATAATGTGGTCAATCTGGTTCTGGTCCCGATGGTTTGGAGACACCCAGGTGATCTTGTTTATCTTCTTGTGTGGGAAGATCGTGCCTCCTATCACCAGGTTGTTTGTTGCACAGAAATTTACGAGCCTTTCTCCATTCTCATTTCTAGTACCACAGCCATGTTTTCCCATGACATGCTCATAACCTTCATTTGATGTTCCTACTTTTGCGTTGAGATCTCCCATCACAATTAAGATGTCATGTCTGGGTGTGTCTTCCACCAGCCTTGTTAATAACGAGTAGAAATTATCTTTTTCTTCTTCTTCTGCATCATTTGTTGGGGCATATGTTTCTATCACGGTCATCTTTCCATGACGCCCTTTAAAACGTGCACTCATCAGCCTCTCGTTCACTGGCTTCCACTCAATCAGGGCTTTCTCTACTCCTTTCTTGAGTATAAGAGCCACACCGCCTCTGTGGATGTTATCTTCTCTACCTGAGTATAGTATGGTTTCCCCCCTTCGTGTCTTACTAGTACCAAACCCTGTCCATCTGCTCTCACTCACTCCCAAAATGTGTAGCTTATTTGCTCTCATTTCTTGTGTCACTTGATCTGTCTTTGTGGTGTCAAACATTGTTTTTACGTTCCAGTAGCCGATCTTTAGGTGAGTTTTGGCACTGAGAAGTCCAGTTATCATGTTAGTGGCTCCTTGGTTGGTTTCACCACCCACAGTCATACGAGCTGGAAACTCCTGACCTCCTCTAGTACCTGATGCTTGATTTTCTTTCATTGCCGTTTCTGTAACAAGTACTTTTTTTACAGGGTAAGGTTGTTAGCCTTGCGCCTAACCCCCCAACCTGGAGGAACAGGAGAATGATCTTGGTCTGACTTCTACCCACTGACCTGCCCGGCATGGGTACCCCTATCAGGAGCATGTGCTCCAGCCGGTATAGCTCATTAGGTCATTGAAGTACGCAAGGTATCCCACTACATCAAAGTGTCAGTCTCACGGGATACAGAGCACATAGGGGTTTAAATAATGGGGACATAATCACAGACAGGTGAGAACAATAATGGGCGGGGCTAAATGAGACTAAACATTAAAGGGATGGAACCTCAAAATGTGACAGAATCCCACAAAGGCACCTCAACCCTGAGGTGCAACTAAAACACCAAACCCAGTACTAGAACAAATATCAAAAACAACCAAATCCAAACAAACAACCCCCAAAACCCAGTTAGTGCCGAATTTCCTTGACTGAATGTGTTCACCACAATGTTTTCCAGGGCAATGCACACCCACATGTCCGTCCAAAAGGCCACAGCAAACATGGTGCCCAAGTCCAGTGACACCGGGAACAGAGACCGCCCCCCCATACAAGGGAGCCCCAAGGGGGATCAAAACAAGCAAGGGCAGGAGGGGGGACACACAACCCTGAGCTGGCTGTGAGGAGTTCGGAAAATGAGCAAGGTTGTGTGTTTGCGTGGCCGACGCGTTCTCAACGTGCTCTGGTGTGGGCAGCGTGTACTGAAGAGAGGGCGGAGACAGCCACTTGCTCAACAAGCGTTGTAGCCCCCACTGTGATGTGAGCCTCCAGTTCTTACCTTTCATCGCTGCTGTTGCTCTTAAAGGGACGGAACCTCAAAATGTGACAGTAGTACTTAATGTGCCCTAAATTTAGCATGATAAGAATAAGGATGTGGGGAGATCAGACTGGCACCTCACCTAGGCCTGGTGTATCACTTATATTCACATACACATGTTGGTGATTTAAGGTGAGGCTCCAGGAGGTGCTTTAAGTTTCTCTGTTTGAACCACTTGTAGGAACTGAGTCAGAGCCAGAGTGGCTAAATGGGAGATTCGTGAGGATTCCTGATGGAACAGCTCATGTCAATATCGAGTTTGGGCCGGATGGATGGGAAAAATAAATGTTGACACTTATCTGTCACTTATCTAATCTTCTTGCATTCATCATCTACATCACAGTAGATTATATGTGTTGTACCATCTGATCTGAGGGAATTCTCTCTGCCCAAATGTTTATGTTGGTTGGGCCCACAAATTGTCTTTTCTGGAGCGGTGAAATTAAATAAAGCAGCAGAAAAGCGTGAAGCGACAGTCGGTGGTTATGACTGGTATGAAGAAGCCAGGTGAAGCCAAACAAGCCAGAATAAAATAAGGAAAGGCGTTAGGAGAAGATTCTGCCAAATGTGTGAAATTAACAGACCTGCAGTCAGTAAACAGAGATATGTAAATGAGGTTGTATTGTCAGTGTAAGACTATGTGCAATGTCTGCAATGTTAGCTTAGCGTAGTTTATTTTGTAGAGCCCAATACACATCATTAATCACACATATCCTGTTTAAAGTTGAACATAATAAATATAATTTAGAGTGTAATCTATTAAATAGCCTAACTCAGGGGTCGGCAACCCGCGGCTCCCGAGCCGTATGCGGCTCTTTCATCCTTACGCTGTGGCTCCGTGTGGCTTGGGGAAAAATTATAAGTATTTAATTGAAGTTGTATTTATTTGTTTTTGTTCTTTTTTTATTGTAGTGGTTCTAAATTGGAAGATTATTGTGAGCTTGAAATATTAAAATAAAATATATATTTGTACGTATTTTTCGGCGTCAGACTCACCGAAAGCCAGTATATGATGAAAGTGACGTCCTACGGCCCTGATTTGCAGACGCTGTTCGCAGAGGTTCAGGAGCAGAAGTTGCATTAATTATGGAGTAAGATCACTGTTAAAAATTCACACAAGCACAAACTAAATCATACATGTATGTATAAGACTTAAATTATTACGGGTACGTTTTGAAATATTATGTTTTCTTACTTACGAATACGATTGAAAAGTGAACAAACACTCGCAAATACGTCACCGGGCTTCTAGGCCAAACGCATCGAGCGGATGAACAATCGATTCGACACGCGTATGTGTGATAGTGGTTAGCAGCCCAGGCCACACTCAATAGAACGCATCATATCTAAATATGAACATGAAATACACTAACGAGGATGACGGATGTTGAAGAAGAGAAAATAAGAAAAGTAGCCTGTGTTTTTGTCCCTCCAGCAACTGACTAAACTGCTTCATTCACACTTAAAAAAATCTGATCAAGCTGAGAGATGCACAGTATATGGTGGATTTTTATCTTGTTAAATAATTTCAGTACACAGGTGATGTCTTGCACTCCTCCAAGCTAGACACAACTTCCCTGTACTCACTGACAGCCTTCATGCAGCTTTTCAGCAGCTTTCAGTCCAGAATAGTGGCTGCAGCTCCGCAGCGCCATCTACAGACTGTTACCCACATTACAAAGGAGTTTCACCTCTTAACTAAAACGTAACTCTCTACTACTTAACAATATACATTGCCATGGTAATATTAAATAAATTAAATAATATTAAATAAAATAAATTAAATAAAGACATTATGTTTTAATCAAATATATTAAATAAGTCTGCAGAGAGGCAGATTAAAGCCGTTGCATCCATCAGCTGTAAACAGCAGTGGTTCACACGTGCAAATCGATTTTTCATCCACTCAATGCATTTGGCCTAGAAGTCCGATGATGCATTTTTGACAGCGTTTGCTCACTTTTTCAATTTCGTAAGTAGAAAAACGTAACCATAATAATTTAAGTCGTATGCATACGTGTACGGTTTTGTTCGTGGGTGTGTGAATTTTTGACAGTGATCTTACTCCATAAATGTATAAAGGATGATGGTAAGAGTTCTAAATGTTCTAAATATGTTCATTATATGAATACAATTTCATTTTCTCTGAAGAACTTCATGGATTTCATAAATAACACACTATAGTTGTTATACAAAGTGTAAAGGTAAAACTATATATATGTCTTCATTTTAGATGTCAAAAAGCATTTGCGGCTCCCAGTGTTTTCTTTTCTGTGGAAACCGGTCCAAATGGCTCTTTGAGTGTTAAAGGTTGCCGACCCTTGGCCTAACTCTTTAACATAACTTAATGTAATGACTACTGAAGGGACAGGTAGTCTAACAGAGTTTTTTAAACTAATATAATTATTTGCAATGTAAAATATAACATAGAATACAGATGTGATATAATTTAACTTGTTCAGACATTCAGAAAGATAATGAATGATAGCCTAATTTGTTTTAGGCTTTGCAAAATAGGCTAACCCTTAATGAAATATTTTGTAGCCTCAGAGCTGCAGATAAGCCATTCTGATCCTGCTGGTGAATCATGTAGGCATGGAGAGGCCAGGAGTACAGAGGTGACAGGTAGAGAAGATAAAAAATAACAACAAAATAATTTTATATAACATGTTGCACACTGAACAGCTGTACATTATAAAAAAAACTTTAATAAATAATAAAAACCAAAAGACATACTGTAAGATCTAGCTGCAGTTTTATTTATTCAAAGTCTTCTTCATGGAAAAAGTGGGCTGGGTTTGGGCATGAAACTCCCGGGCTGAGAAAGGGGCCTACTCTGGACCTGTACTGAGATGTCTGAGCTAGGTGACAAAAGTCTGAGCTGACACACAGGGGTTTGTAGCCACTGGCCCTTATAAAATGAGTACTTTAAACTGACTGACATAAAGGATTCATAAGTCAAAGTAAAGCACTACAGCCCCACTGGGCGTAGGCTTTAGGTGCAATTGGTGTATTCAGTGCTTATTATCTGTGTGTGTGACTGTGAACCACCATGTTTAAATAATGTTTTTGACTGGCTCAGATCAGTGTTTGTGTTGTTTCTGTGTCATCATGGCCACATCCCTCCCCATGGGGTACTGTATGTCAGAGGTTTTCTGAACCTGCTGATGAAAACTAGATAAATGAAATAATACATTATTACTTCTATAAAAAACTTATTAATGTTATTACCAGAAAATATTTTTTATTGTTTC
Source organism: Crenuchus spilurus (assembly GCA_036984385.1). Classification (NCBI taxonomy): domain Eukaryota; kingdom Metazoa; phylum Chordata; class Actinopteri; order Characiformes; family Crenuchidae; genus Crenuchus; species Crenuchus spilurus. Next base: position 12,315 of record BRDA01051924.1, on the reverse strand, counting down.
TGTGTATGTAAATGGTGAACTAAGAGTGTTGTAAAACTCTTTAAAACACACACACACACACACACACACACACACACACACACACACACACACACACACGCGCGCGCACACACACACACGCACACTGTCTGGAGGCAGCTTAAAATATCTGAAAAATATAGTCTCATTCTATTACTCCATATGAATGTACACATTAAAATATTTTCAAATTAACTTTTTAAATGACTTTTATTCAAATAATTGTGATCAAATGTGACTGTCTAAACTAGCCTAAACTAGCATCTGTGCTTTCCTAACACCTGCACAGAACCCTTATACAAATAAGATCACTGTCCAAAGGATTCTAAACTACCCAAAACTACAAGCTACACAACCTGAAAAACAATTACAGACATTAGTTTAGTGACAGTCAGTTATATTATGTGTGTTAATGAAGAGAGAAAATGGGCATTTCCGGCCATCATTGTTATTCTTCATCATCTCTGTTGAGTTTTTGTAATGGATTTTATCACAGTGCCAGCCCAGTATCACAGTGATACAGCAGAGAACAAAAACCCAGACATGCTTCTCTTGCTCCTGATGAAGGCTGGATGATTTGTGAGTTATTTCTTATTTATTTATTTTAAACACCTTTATGGACTTGTTTTAAAGCACTTTATATGAACATATTTCTGCTACTTCACAGTAAAAGTCATTTGATACTTTAACTATTAGAATAAATATTGTATATACATAAGTGAATCTTAGCTCAGGTAACATGACATGTACTGATGTGTGAATGTAACTGCTGTTCTTTGTAAGCATTTTTTGTTGACTGTAATTATTGGTCTGTCTAACTGATAACTGTGTGCCCTCATGCCTTTCAATACATTTAACACATCTGCAAAAATCCTCATGGCTTATTTAGACTTTGTGGACTATAATTCACTGAAGGATTTGAGGTGCTTATAAATGAGCTGATAATCTCCAACCTCCCTGTTCACAACATTCAATACGTATTTCCACACTGAAATTTTTATCATTTTATTTAAATAAAACCTATCAACAGTGCAGAGTGGTAGAGTGTAGTAACAATGTAATAACAGTGTTAATACTGTGATTCCATGTTAAGTCTGTGTAAGTGCTGCTACTACACTTGTACCTAAATAGGGGTGTCAATACTTTGAATAAGGTAAGCTTTAATGTATAAAATGATCATTCTATTATAAGTAATATTGTAAGCCAATAGATATCAACATATATCAACACATACATATATCAAATAAAAAATACTTTAAATATGCTGCTAACTTATTCAACTGTGCAGTAAGTGTTACAGGTTTTCTAAAGCTGCTGATGAAAACTATAAATGACAAGAATATTAAATTATTAATGATTAAAAATAATGTTACATAATTAATCTTAAAAACTGAAAATAATCTTTATTGTTTTGTGCATGTAACTGATGTAACTGTAAGAGGAGTTGTTATTGTAGTGTCCTTCTGTATGTAGTTTTTGTAAAGACGTTTATCACTGTGGCCCCACACAGTGATACACACCATCACAAAAACATATTTACACACATTTACTTCCACACTCACCCACACACACGAGAATGTCTGCAGTCATTTCAAAATATTATCTGAAAGGTATAATCATGTCCTGTTATTCCATTTAAATATATATTAAACATTTTAAAACCATATATGATGAAATTATACTCCATTACATATTCAGTGTGTATTATATCTTTCTTATGTCTGATGTCTCGAGTTCTGGGGCTTTTGTCCTTCATGGTCATCAATGCGTAAATCCAGTATAACTTTCTCACTTTAGTTTATTAAACTAAAGTATTATTTCTACATTTAATGAGCTGTCATTCATTAATTACACTAATGAGGTGCACAATCATCTGCATTACTCTTATAACTTAAGTTCAGACTAACACACTTCTGTAAAAATATATGTGAGGGACTCTTGAAATGATTTTTGTTATTAGACTTATATATTAATCTCTGCTCCATACATTTGCTTTGTGTGTGTGTGTGTGTATATATATATATATATATATATATATATATATATATATATATATATATAAAGCATGGACAACATTGAGCAACATTGAAAAAACATACAATTAGACATTACCTACTTGTTTAAAGTTAATTTATTAATGTTCATCATCTTCTAGTAAACTCACAACATTCTAAAAAATTAGGCATTTAGTCTAGATTTATGATAATTTCACTAATATATCATTTTTGTTTTAATAAATGTTTATGTTAAATGTTTTAATAAACTTTCAAAACTTCTTTTCACGAGATGATCCTGATTCTTTAAAACTAAATAAAATAATCATTTTTAAAAATATCCCCAAATTATTTTTGTCTAATTCATTATGAATCATGTTTCACATCTTTGCACTGTTTTGTCTAGTTGTACTTTTCACTTCCTGTTTGTGCTCACTGTGGCAGAACAGATCCCTGTGTGAACGTTCTAGAAATATAATCACCTTCAGCACCTGCTTTTACTATCTATTATGAGTCCAAAAAGGCTTTCACATAAAAGGAGAACATTCTGTCACTGTCTGGATAACATTTATAAGAAAATGTACTGAGAAATGCATTGTCTTCATTTTATAAGCAGTTATGTTAACTAAAATCTAATAACTCTGGTAGGGAGCAATGAGTGTACTTCTTCTCACAGGAAATAAACACAGTAGAACTCATTAACATCTCAGTAGACAACAAAGATCAACCACTGAAACATAAATGAGACTTTATTTTAAGTCTCTGATCTGAGCTTAGACATTTCTCTTGAGAAAAAACTCATATAAAAAGACAGTTAAGTAGGTAGGTAGGTAGCCGATTTTACAAGTCTTCCCACCACCAGTGGAGAGGTCTGTAATTTTAAATAATTAATTTGCATTTTATTACATGAAAAATGTATTTAATACAAAAGAAAACAGAGCTAAATATTTGGTACAGAAACATTTGTTTGCAATTACAGAGGTCAGATGTTCTTGACCAAGTTTGCACACACTGCAGCAGGGATTTTGGCCCAATCCCCCTTACAGATCTTCTCTAGATCTTTCAGGTTTTGGGGCTATAGTTGGGCAACATTGTGTTTCAGCTCCCTCTAAAAATTTTCTATTGGGTTCAGGTCTGGAGGCTGGATAGGCCACTCCAGGACCTTGAAATGCTTCTTACAGAGCCACTCCTTAGTTGCCCTGGCTGTGTTTTGGATCATTGTCATGCTGGAAGACCCAACCATGACCCATCTTCAACACTCTAAATGAGGGAAGGACATTGTTGGCCAAAATCTCACAATACACCACATCCGTCCTCCCTTCAATATGATGCAGTCGTCCTGTCCCCTTTGCAGAAAAGCACCCCCAAAATATGATGTTTCCACTCCCATGTTTCCACTCCCATGTTTCACATTACACAGTAAATCTGCCCGTGTTAAATCAACACTATTAGAGTTAAATTATACCGAGAGTCACTATATAGACTCTAATAGTGTTGATTTAAAACTAGCAGATTTACCGTTTTCTTGGGGTTGTACTCATCCTTCTTCTTTCACCAAACATGGCGAGTTTAGTTGCTACCAAAAAGCACTATTTTTGTCTCATCTGACCACATGATCTTCACCCATGCCTCCACTTGGTCATCCAGACAATCATTGGTGAACTTTAAATGACCCTGGACATGTGCTGGCAACATAAAAGCCCTGCAGGATTTTAAATCAAGACTACGTACTCTGTTACTAATGATCCTCTTCGAGACTGTGGTCCCAGCTCTCTTCAGGTCATTGACCAGGCCCTCCCATGTAGCTCTGGGCTGATTCCTGACCTTTCTCAGAATAATGCTTACCCCATGAGGCGAGATCTTGCATGGAGCCCCAGACCGAGAAAGATTGACAGTCATCTTGTGCTTTTTTCCATTTTCTAATAATTGCACCAACAGTAGTTGCCTTCTCACAAAACTGCTTGCCTATTATCCTGTAGCCCATCCCAGCATTGTGCAGGTCTGCAATTTTGTCCCTGGTATTGTTAGACACCTCTTTGGACTTGGCCATGGTGGAGAGGATGGAGTGTGATTGAGTGTGTGGACAGGTGTCTTCTATACAGGTAACAAGTTTAAACAGGTGCAACTAATACAGGTAATGAGTGCAGAGTAGGAGGGCTTCTTAAAGTAAAACTAACAGGTCTGTGAGAGCCAGAATTCTTGCTGGTTGGTAGGTGATCAAATACTTATTTCATGCAATAAAATGCTAATAAATTATTTAAAAATCATAGAGTGCGATTTTCTGGATTTTTTTTAGATTATATCTCTCACATTTGAAATGTACCTACAATTAAAATTACAGACCTCTCCATTCTTTGTAGGTGCAGAAAACTTGCAAAATCATCAGTGTATCAAATACTTAATTTCTCCACTGTAGATAGATAGATAGATAGATAGATAGATAGATAGATAGATAGATAGATAGATAGATAGATAGATAGATAGATAGATAGATAGATAGATGATGGGAGGAAGCACATGTCTGTATGTGCTAATGCTAATCAACGCTTTAGACTTTTATTATCATCATCAGGGAAACTCATATGTTAAATATTAGATTGTGAGAAAGTGATCCAGGTTGTTATAATCACATTTGCTGAAGGTGACAGATTTGTAAACATCATAACTCATAATTTTCCTCCTATAATTCAGGAAACAAAATGATCACAATGTGTAAACAGAGGATATACATAAGTATGTGACTTGACTAATGTATAACTAATAGTGTAAACAAAGGATAAAGATGTGATGTCACTTGACTATATTCCTGATCAATCATTAAACGGCTTTTCTGTATGGAGCACTTACATCTGTCAGTGTTTTGAATCATATTTTGTCTAAACTACCATCAGTGTGAGCTTTCATGACACCTGCACAAGAACCTTGTACAGGAGATCTCTCTCCAAAACATTATAAACCACCAAAAAACTACAATCAACTACAGACATTCGTTTGGAGACACAGTCACTTATAACATGTTTGCTAATGAAGAGAGAAAACATCCATTTCCTGTCATCGCTGTTATTCTTCATCATTTCTGTTGAACAGCAGTTTTTGTAATGGATTGCATCTCTGTGCCACCCCAGCCCACGTATCACAGTGATACAACAGATGACAAAAACCCAGACATGCTACTATTGATCCTAATGGAGGCTGGAAGATTTGGTGAGTTATTTTTTTATTATCCTGCTGTTTTTAAATGTAGACTTTTCTGAATAAAGACCTTTTATTAGTTTGTTTGAGCACTTTACTTGACATATTTCGGCTACTTCACAGTCAATATGATTAAAAAATTACTTAAAGTGAGTGATCATTAGAACATAGTGAATATATATTTATTATTCAAAACCAGATCATCAATTGTTTATTGGGTTAAATTAGCAAATCTTAGCTCACATAATGTACTGATGTGTGAATGTAACAATTGTTATTTGCTGCTATTACACTTGTACTTAAATAGGGTGCCAATACGTTTGACAAACTACTGATATGATGTACCGTAAAGTGTACATGCATATACAAAGGAGCAGTGTTATCTTTGTGTCTTGTATTTACTCTGTATTATTTGCACTTCTTTCATGTTGTACCACAGTTCTGCTGCTATATAGATCAATTTCATTATGTATGTGTATATACCTGAAATGAAAAACCTCGCTTGACTTGACAAGATCTACAAACTAACAGACACAAATTTAGTCTCTTTTCACCATTTTTATTGAGCAACAGTTGTAGTCTGGACTTTAAACTGACCTGAAGACCAGTTCTTCCTCTCAGATTATGGCTTAATGCCCAGTCTGGACAAGCTTTTGACAGGACTCCTAATGTTACATTCACCTGCCTTTTTAAAGTGAGCAAAACATTTTAGGACGAGGAGTTTACAGGACGTATTTGCATTTAAAAAGACAACAAAGTGAAGTCTGTCTGACTGGTGTTGAGCTCACATGAACATTAGAATGAGTTTTAAATTAATGAAGTAAAATAAGTCCCTGCTTTAAAATTTCATCTGAAATCTACTTCAAACATTTAACAAATATTAAACATTTTTTTATGAAAATGAGTTCACAAAAACTTCTCTCAGCTCACACAAATCACATCTAATGCTGAGGTTTCATTAATGTTTCACAATAAGTCATAAACCACATCAAGTAGTCTGTCACAACTTCATTAAGACCTGGATTAGTTGTTTGAGAGAAGTTTTTAAAGTAAATACTGGGTTATTTAGGTGACTATTGAGTTGCAGCTCGAGTTTTAAACTACAGAAGCTTTTGGACAATGAACATGTGTTGACTGACTGACTACATCTCAGGTGAACATTTCTGTAGTTTTGAGATGATGAACTGAAATGTGGACCTACAGCCTCTGATACAGGATTAAAGTTATGATCAGCAGTCAGAAGCTTCTCAGTAACACTAGTTTACTGTTAGTGGTTATTGAGTCAGTATTTGTTCAGCTGCTCCATCAGCTCCAGTCACTGTGTTTGTCGAGCACAGTAATAAACAGCAGTGTCCTCTGCTCTCAGTTTCTTCACCTGTAAGAACTGTATACTTGTGGAAACATCCTCAGTCATTATGAAGCTCTCTTTCATTGAATCTGCATATGTTGCTGAATTACTGCCAGTATTCATACGTCCAATCCACTCCAGAGCTTTTCCTGGTTTCTGTCTGATCCAGTGCATGTAGAAGCTTGTCATATCAAAACCACTAATTTTACAGGAGATCGTCACAGACTCATCAGGTTTCTTCAGCTGAGGTGGAGACTGATCCATCCTGATCTCCTGACATGAGACGCCTTAAGAAAGAGACACAACAAAACTAACTTTAACCTTAAAAACAACTAAATACACTTCAGTTCAGAGAGAGACTGTAAATATGACTTTCACATCTCAGTGTTATAATCAAATCAAATCATATTCATGTTCATATTATTACTTTGTATGATCCATAAGACAGAACAAAGGATGATTATAATCCTCATTTTAAACCTAAACCCCAGACTGTGAAGTCTGTACTAAATGCTAACAGAAGTAAAACAGGTTTATGAGTAATGTCTGATTATAAAGACATGGTGGAGCCTGAATTTACATATTCTTCCCTCTAGAGACTTTGTTTCAGTCTCACTGTATCAGCAGATATTACTTATATCAGGATAAACAAGTCAAATGATCTGCAATACAGTGAGATAAATAATTTAATAAAGTAACTAAAACAAGTAGAAATGTGTAATTTTACATGAAATTATCTTATTTTAAGCTTAAAACAAAATATGAAATATTAACAATTTAGACCAGATTTAAGATGGTATCACTTGTTAAGATGTGTTTAAATAAGAAAATACTTTAAAGTACAAACATATCTGTGACTTTCTGTATTTAAATACAATCAGTAATTATTCAGAGAGGAGTTTATTAACAGTGCTGTAAATCTGTAACTAATGATTCTGTTTCCAGGTGTTTTATAATTCAGCAGATAAAAAGTGTTGAGATACATTTCAGATGAACATTTGACTTTTATTTTTGTTGTATAAACACTAATGTTATTGTTAATGTAGCTCCACATCTGTTTCAGCTCCATTTGTGTGTTTACTGTGTAAAGTCTGCCCCCAACAGGCTACAGTGTGGATTATCATCTGATTTTCTCATATTTAATAAACATTTAGCAAATCTAATTAGTTTTAATGACTTTTACAGTTAAATAAATTCAGTAGAATATACATATAAACAAGGAAACTGTCTCAGACAGTCTACGTCTGTTCACATATCAGCTTTAATGTGAAAATCAATAGAAATGCTCTGATAAATGTATAGAAGCATGTTAACAGATGATCTGACCAAAACTAAAGATTAAAACATTAAGAGTGAAAATCTGAAAAATAAAATCAGTAATTCAGCTGCTCAGCTTCACTTTCAGTAACATTCTGTTATATAAATGTGTTCTCTAAAATAAATGTTTAAATCTCTGGTGTATAGCAGGATGCTCAGGGAGGTGGTGGTGACATTGCAGTGAGTTTGTGAGACTGATGGAAATGTCACAACTGATCAAACTTTTAACCATATTTTTAAACACTTACTGTGACATCACAAATGTTCAACAGTGACAGAAGTTATTTTCTGCATTCAGTAAAGACGCAGTCAGTTAAACTCTTAAGAGGCACTTTAAGTTAAAATTTTACTTGAAGAGATTCAGCTGAAATGAAATACTGGGACCTGCTGTTATTTTTCTAATATTAGGTTAAAATTTTATTTCCCACATCAGGTTTGACGGAGCCAGTTCCTGAAGATCTAACACCCTGCAAATGCATCTCCAGCATACTCGACACTAATACTGAGATGTTCACTATTAGTTTGTGTTAAAATTGAACATCTCTGAGCTTCTGCTCCTCATTAAGAGACTGTTTACAGCTCAGTCACATTTGGCCAGTAGAAGCAGGTTTTTAGACGAGTCTGTAGTCTTTCTGTGTCACTGTGAGCCTCGAGCACAGTAATAAACAGCCGTGTCTTCAGCTTTCAGACTCTTCACCTGCAGGTACAACATGTTCTTATTGGTGTCTTTAGTGATGGAGAACTGGCCTTGTACTGACTGGGCATAAAAAGAGCTAGAGCCAGTGTCAATGTATCCAATCCTTTCCAGCCCTTTTCCAGGTTTCTGACGGATCCAGTGCATCCAGTAGCTGCCCATCGAAAATCCAGATACAGAACAGGACAGAGTGACTGATTTCCCAGGGTTCTCCACCACTGATTCAGATGAGGTCAGTGACTGTCCATGAGTATCTGGAAAAATCGCAGATCATTAATAACATATTTCACTCTCTCAGAAGAGAAAATACTCTCAGAAAATGTGGAACTTACATGAAATTAGTATCATTAAAATACAGGAACTTAAAATCATCTTCCTGCTGAAGCTCTGAACACAATATTCTAGAGTTTATAGAAGTGTTTCTGAATGTGTCTGATACCTAGAACATTCAAGAACCTGCTGTATATATGAGACTGGATTTGAATAGGGTGGGTCCACAGATTTGGCAGTCACTCAAGCAGCCACTACAAACAACTGTAAGACTGTCAAAAGACTGATCTCAGGTCAGATTCTTCCATATTTATGATGGACATCATCACTAAAACTGGTTCTAAAACATCACTTCCTGTTTTGTGTTGGTTGTTTAAGATGGTGAATGCAGCATTCTGCTACACAAGTGTTTGTTATATTCTGTATATGTCTTTGTTGTAAAGCTCTCAGTAAGTCGTACTGTGTCCTAAAGAGCTATTTCAGTGACTATTGACTTACAGTGTTTGTTACCAACATTAGCCTCATTTTATTTCAAGCTCTAGAATTAAAACTTGACCTCCAAACATGTTGTATCTGATCTGCTACATCTGGGATAAATTTAAAACTGTGTAAATGTGATGTTTGAGTGAAGTTCTGAGTGAAGCCATTTAAAATGTTGAGTTTGTCACTTCTATAACTTTTATTACAATTCAGGCGTATTATCCAGTAACTACATGGAAAACTGTTATTCTTTAGCTAAAAGAATGAAGGATGCACATCTGGATCCACCATCAGTTTAAATGAATTTAAGGGTTTAGAAAAAAAATATTCATTTTAATGACATTTTAACCCTTGGATGCATGAACAACCAATACCTACACTCTTCCATGAGTGGGGTCAAAAATGACCCCAATTAGAATCAATGTGTTTTTGCAGTGAATTTTTAAAAATGCCTTTAATTTTGGTTAAAGGTGATTATATTTATTATATTTGGGCCAACAAAAGACTGGTTTTACATTTAACATGCATATTTATAACTTTTATAACATTTTCAAGAAATAACATCACAAATCTTCAAAAATTATTGTTAGTATGTCCATGTGTCTGCAGGACAAAAAAGAAAATGAACATACATAATACCAGAACACTGTCCACTCATATTTGCCCACACAAAATTATTTCCTCTATTCACTGTGTGCAATTGTCACAAACTATTTGCTTTGGGCTGTGAACATTGCACACTGGGGTACTGCATTTCCAACAGCAATTGGTGGCTTTGCGATCTTTGTTTCTTGGACACATCTGGCACCTCTTTCTCTTCTGTCTGCCCCCTGTGCCTCTCTCCTGTTGCTGGTTTGCAGTTTTTGTCACTCCACACCTTCCCACTGCTTCAGTGATGTAGGCTGGTGTGTTCGGGGTACCTTCCAGTCGACTTTAGGTCGGGCACAATATCCATTTCCTCTTCGGAGGATTCAGAGGACTCCTCTGTGACTGAACTTGTTTGGCAGGAGCAGGTTGGGTCTCAGACGACCTGACATGTCCAGATGGACAATATTCTGGATCCTCTACATCTGAGATGTCAGATCCTGAGTCAATCCCACCGATGGGTTCTTCATCCCATCCGTTCAGGATTTTATCTCGAGCAAGGCCTTCGGGTATCCTAGCTGGCCTCCGAGTAGCCATGATAGTCTAGATGAGAAAACATAAAACAGACACTGTTTGAATGACACACAAAACAATAAATCAATATGTAGCTATCTAAGTAAATGTCTGTGCATTTATATATAAGTGAAAGCACAGACGTGCATAAAACCCGCACGCGCGCGCGCGCACGCACACACACACACACACACACACCAATCAATAATGATATAATAGGTTACCTAACAGGTTAGCTTTTATTACAAGGAATCATGAATACAGTGAGTCTCTACATAATAAATGCAGTAATATCAGCTAGCTTACTAAGCTAGTGTAATGTTAGCTAACTAAGTAAGCCAGCTAACACAGTACTAACATTACTACTAACATTATTTTGTAGTTAGCTAACTAGTGTCTACTTTGTTGACCAACATGATGATACTCTATGACAGAAAAGGCATGGAGTTGATAAATGAAGATAATACTTACATGTATGCTGCTGTGACCTCCTGGTGGTGAGAATGCAGGCATGAGATGTGTACATGGGACAGAAAATGTATCCTGACAGTCACAGTTGGTAAGAATCAAAGGTTCCCAAAGCAAAACCCTTGAGATTCTGTAGGAAATGCTTGGGGTCATTTTTGACCCCGCTTATGAAAAACTGTCACAAACATGTTTTATGAGGAATACCTGGAATGTGGAAGTGTAAAAACTTTTAATTTCAGAGATTTTGAAGAATAACAACCCTCTGGGTCATTTTTGACCCCACTTATGCATCTAAGGGTTAATTATTTAAAAAAGCTTACAGTTATGTAGAAAACGAATGACAGAGTAACATTAAAATAAGCTTTCAGAGTGGTAGAAGGTTAGTTTTAAGTTTGTGTAGTGCAGCTTTCTGTCAGTGGGCTGGAGAGTGTTCCAACGTG
>BRDA01051916.1:0-12004 GCA_036984385.1 Crenuchus spilurus | reverse complement strand
TGAATGCTTTACTGTCCCAACTTTTTTGGAATGTGTACCAGGTCTGTGATGCAGTGTTTGATGTAAATTAACAAATCCAACTTTGAGGTTGCACAAATAAGTGGATCCTCATCCTAATCAATGCTCATCTTTCACTAGAAGCCCAGACAACCAAACTAAAGATCTATTGTTTTGCACACAAGAATCAGTTCACTTGAGAAGACCGTTATGCTTGGAAGTGTTGAAAGTAAAAGAGGGAAAGGGTGGCCAGTAAGAACATGGATGGATACAAACAGAGAAATCATGAATTAGCCATTAAACAACCTAAGAATCCAAACAGAAGATGGGATGTTCTGGAGAAACACTTCATATAGTAACCAAGAGTCAGAATTGACTTGACGGCACTTAATAATAACAATCTACTTTAGATTTAAAGTGGTTTTAGATATTATGCTTCATTACGTAATATCTTTTTGGATGCTTTTGTTATGAAACTGTGCCAAAGCTTGAAAGTGAGCAAAGCAGGTCTTGAAACAAAATAAATATGTAAACTCAACCAAGGAATTAAGAACAAAATATGCACCAATATTTTACAAGCAGGGTAATTATTTTTTAAATAGCAGAGTATTAATGTTTTTTTTCTCATTTCTATTTCTAATTTGGAGAAACTTCTTTACCCAAAACCCATAATTGTCAACATTTGTAAATGTGTAGACACTTAATGTCTCTCCTGTGCTACTGTGGATCTTCAGAAATGTGAATATTGTGTTCATAAGTTAACTCAAAAAGGTAAACTTGTGTAACTCCAACTCTGCTTAATCTCTGTGTACCTCGTATTAAAAGGACGTTGTTGTGGAATCAACTTGACATTTGCTAGCTTCTGATCTAAAACTAGGCGAGCATATAGTAAATGTGGTTAGTAGATAGCAGAGCAGCCCTCTCTGTTGGCCAAAACAAGCACATTGCTCTATTGAGGACTTTTTTAAAGTGTGTTTTTAGTTTAAGGTTAAAAACGGGGACATTTTTGAGGACAGCTTCAGATTGGTACAGGGCAGGCCATCAAAAACAGACTCAGTTCCTGGGAAATTGGGATGTCAGGTTACCCTAGAAAATACATTTTCTTTTTGTTATCCTCATACTCCTGTTTCTCCATCTTAAAAAGGTAAACTTGTGTATTTTATATTTATATTTGACAAAGTGTGACATTTCAAGCCTTTTTAGTTTTAATGTTGATGCTGTTTGAACTCCAAATGAAACACTTTAATAATGTGAGATTCTGGATATCTGATTTTCATGAGCTATAAGCCAAACTGATCAACAGTAAAACAAAAAAAGGCTTAAAATTTAATGTAATAATTTTTTTAACCCCAAATACCCAACAATAAACTTTTTCACAATATTCTAATTTTATGTGTAATTTGTGTGTAAACTCTGGTCTATCCTAGCTGGTCTTGATCTGTTTATCTAATACTAATTGTAAGCTGGTTAAATTCAATAACATTCTCCTGATCCCAGCCTGCCAGTGTGGATGCAGGCTGCACTCTGACCTGTATTGAATAAACCATCCATCAGCTTCAGTCTGCTGCTGTATCCACAGGACCAAACAGCTGCAGCCCACATCCTCTCCTCCACAGACCCCTGGAGAGCTCGCATCCACTAACAACCAGGGAGAGCCTAAGACATGTAGACTGATGCAGCTCGAATACTGTGAAGAAGTTGATTTTTTGGCTCTTTTTGTTGGAATTATTATGGAAACATTGGGTTGTGCTAGCAAAGCGCTGGAGCTCGTGTTCTGCTGAGAAGTCTTCAGAAACCGACCCTGCCTCTCTCCAAACAAAGACAGTAGACTAAGGTACGTTTTTAAGCTCTTCATTTTACCACAGACCTGTAGACTAGCTTTTAAGGTAAGGAATAGAAGAAGAGGCTATTCATTGTGTAAGATTAAGTTAGCTTCTTATTCATCTGCGCCTTATTTGTAGTTCCACCTTAAATGCTGCAGCAGTTACACTCGCGCGCCTATTGGACTTCTTGTTCCAAAGCGGGCGCGTTAGCGGACCTGCTGCAGCATTTAAGGTGGAACTGAATATTCTAAGAGACGCTCATGAATGAGAAGCCAATTTCAGATTCTTGGTAGTGTTTTTAGGTCTTGAAATGTTTCTAGAGCTGTTTTTTGGTCAGGAAAAAAAATTGGTCAGGACTAACAATTGCTGTACAGACCAGTGTCGTGTTACACAAGTGAACTTGAGGTGGGTTTGGTGCTAAAAATGCTGCTATCTCAGTGAATGTTCACATCAGCACATAACACTGTTTACGACGTGCTATATTATTAAGTCTTTTATGTGTTTGTTGATACACTGACTTTACTGTCATGCTCACCACGGCACAGTTTACTATGACAGAGTCCTCTTTCTGCTCTTTTTAAAATCTATATCCTTATTCAAAATGTGTTTTCCTCGTCAGTAGTGATGTAGTACTACACTCAGGACTTGACTTAGAGAGGAAGCTTAGAGCTCCTCATGACACCATGTGCTTCAAAGAGGTGGGCAGGTGCTCTGTAGTGCCTAGAATATGAGTTTACCCTTCTATTTACAGTTTTATAAAGAATTTTGTGTGTTTCTCAAATTTAAATCTTAATAAACCAAAAAAGTACTGGGACTATTTTACTTCCCTACATCTCTGAGTAGTGCTACGGTCATGGCTCTCAGGCGGAGGAACACATTTAGTGAAATGTAGTTCAGTCACAATAGTAGCTGTAAAGCTAACAATAATAGTTTATCTATTGTGAATGTATTACAGGTCTAATCAGTGACTAACATGATCATTCTCTACGGGCGGCACGGTGGCTTAGTGGTTAGCACGTTCGCCTCTCATCGCTGAGGTCTTGGGTTCGAGTCTGCATCTGAGCGGAGTTTCCATGTTCTCCCTGTGTCTGCGTGGGTTTCCTCCGGGGTTTCCTCCCACAGTCCAAAAACATGGAGATTAGGTGAATTGGCTACTCTAAAAAACAAATTACTCTGGTGTGTATGAATGTGTATGTCTATGTATGTATGAATGTATGTATGTGTGTATGCCCAGATATGGTTGGTACTCTGTCCTGGGTGATCCCCCTAGTGCTCGATGCAGTCCTCCAGGTGGACGATCGCTTCCGGTTGAGAGTACGCTGTGCGTAATTGGCTGCCGCTTCTTGTCGGTGTGTGTGATTGGGTGTGTGTAAATGGAGTGTGTTGATTGTAAAGCGTCCTTGGGTTTGAGAAAGGCGCTATGTAAGTGTAACAATCATTCTAAAATGTTTTTTTATTATTGTGGTTGTTTAAGATTTTTAAATATTTAAATGGATGCTGTTCTGTGATTAAATAAATACAATTTGAAATGTATGTGCAGTATTGATTTAAACAAAAATGCATTTATCTTCACATAAACTGTGTTCAAAAATACTTTTTTTTGTTTGTGTGTGTGTCCATGTATTTCACTCTGGTGGAGACTGAAAGCCCTCATATTGATAGAAATGCATGACAGATCTGTAAAGGTGGGGACAAGGTGCTGGTCCTCACCAGAACTGTGATATATTCATGACAAACATTTCTGGGTGAAATTAAAAGAACAGAAGCATTGACCAAGCAAGCAATGGTTGCTAAGGTTAAGTTTAGGTTTGGGTTTATTCACACAGGCAAATGGAATGTGCTCACTATTATAGTATTGCCAAAGTGTGTTTGTATGTATGTACCAGGTTTATACCATGTTGTGGAGACCAAACCCTGTTTAAACACTCAGTTTGTGGGGACCTTTCTTTCTTGCAGGAGTACAGTTATGGTCCCTGCAACATAAATCATGGAGTTTTAAGGTGAAGACATGTTTTGAGTCTGTCATATGTCCCCACAATTCACAGAAACAAACGTGTTTGTGTGTGTTAAATTACATTTCCAAAAGACGGGTTAAGTAGCTGTGTATTACACATATATTCAGTAAGCCATAACCATGGAATGTAATGCTTGCTATAATAATCATAATCATAATAACCTGTTGTAGTGAATGCATGAGATGCTTTTGATTGGGTCCTTTTCATTGTGGTCCACTATATTTTCTATGCATGTCTTTGTGAACATGGTGATGAGTGCTTTTTAAAAAGGATGGGGAGGACTCTCAGGCTGAATACCTGCCTAAATTGCCTGCTGATGGAGGAATATTGTTGCAGGAATTCCATTTGAATTATTGAAAGGCAGATTTTTATGCTTGCTGGCTCACATGATTCTGAGTACAAAGGTAGTACCTTCCTCAGAATGGCTGAAATTACACACTGAATCAGAAGGAGACAGCAGTATTTCTCTCACTTAATAAAAAAGGCACATAAGAGTGAAATACATAGCAATTAATACATTCCAGTTCTGTAAAGAACATATATTTGATTGATGGGAAGGGCTACTCAATATCTAGTGGAATAAATGAACTAAATCAGTTTAACTACAGGATTTTTACGTGCTAGACCTCCACTTGAACAGAAAATGAATACTAATCTGACCAGACTTCTGAAAGAAATATATATTTTTCTCATCAGTATTTTCAAATATCCAGTGTTTCTATGAAGAAAAAAGAGGAGCAGATCCTGTTTCATGTATATTGTTAATTGAATTGTGGCCTAAATTCAAGTACGTTATGTCTACATAAATCAGTCTACCTATGACTTGATAGCACAATCAAAGCTCTGTAACTCCAACTCTGCTTAATCTCTGGGTACCTCGTATTAAAAGGACGTTGTTGTGGAATCAACTTGACATTTGCTAGCTTCTGATCTAAAACTAGGCGAGCATATAGTAAATGTGGTTAGTAGATAGCAGAGCAGCCCCCTCTGTTGGCCAAAACAAGCACATTGCTCTATTGAGGACTTTTTTAAAGTGTGTTTTTAGTTTAAGGTTAAAAACGGGGACATTTTTGAGGACAGTTTCAGATTGGTACAGGGCAGGCCATCAAAAACAGACTCAGTTCCTGGGAAATTGGGATGTCAGGTTACCCTAGAAAATACATTTTCTTTTTGTTATCCTCATACTCCTGTTTCTCCATCTTAAAGTAAGATTTGGTCAAAAATAAAATGAGCAGAACATTCCTCTTATCTCAAATGTAGACATAACCAGATAATATTTGGCATTTGAAGTTTGCATCTTTTGGTTTTGTGTTGAGCATATAACTAGCAGTTTATTGTTGTTATCTAATCTCAAAAGCCCTGCTTATGTGGATTCTGATACTCTATCATCTTATCTATAAAATACCTAAAATGTGGAAATGTGTCTGTGTTCTGTCAGATAAATCTAAAGTCAAAAATGGACATTTAAAGACATTTAAACATGGGTCGTAGCAAGTATGTGGTGATGTGTAGTTTTTACATAGCAGATTAGCATTGCATAGTAAATAACAAGATTGGCTAAGCAGTTCCAATACAGACACAAAACATGTATTGGCTGAAATGCCACATGTGGGGGTGGGGAAAAGACCAATTATGTAAAATCAGCATTTTGATGTTGAGCTTAATTAAAACTGAATTAGATATGGATTATTAATACTTCTCCATAGTAGAGGAACCATGGCTGATGCATTGCATTACTCTACTCTCTTCCAGCCAAAAACAGAGCAGCAGGAGATATGAATTACATGTACTATATGAAACCCTGCCAATGTAGAGCAAATTAAGTCCATCAGATGTATGGAGAGACGTATGGCAGACAATAAATGAGGCCATGCTTTGAGCCAACAATACTGCTACACTGGAGTTGGCCCTTTATGTTGATAGCTGTGCTCGTGCTGTTTCAGCCTTTTTATGTGTTTTTTTTTTTTTACTATACAGCAATATCATTAGAGAAGAGATCCAGTACTTCATATGAAAAGGCTGCATACTGATGAATGTGCACCTACTTTATAGATTCACCAATCCAGCAAGCATAACATCCCTGCACGTCATTAAATACAGCCATTCATTTCTCAGCACTAGTCCACTGTCAATAAACTGAATGACACAGGAATCGCTGAATAAGGAGGCGAGTGCTGGTTTAAGGTTGTTGGATATCTGAGCCTTGCTGTGGCTTTGTCCTTGGTTTGGAAGCTCAGGTGGAACACCCATAACTCCTACAACACCGGCCTTAGAAGCACATTATTCCTCCTCAGACTATACACAGATTGAGGATATATTGCATATTTTCACGTTAAATGACTTGAGTGTATAAAGGCATCAAATATCGGCATTTTACTCAGTTAGGAAAACTGCAAATAGCTTTAATGAGTGAGTTTACTTATATAAACAGAATAGGTTGTATAGAGATAATGTGATCTTAAGGTATATCATGTACATTCAAATAGAAATTGTTGGAGTATGTGAAAGACATGATTGAAAACATCTGATTCATCTGTGGTATGTTCAGGATACTGACACCGAACAATGTACTTAGTGAAAGAGCTCATTAACCAGAAACAAGTAATATTTAGTGCAACACTACCTGAGAGTGTTGTCATATATTCCACTACAAGTTACACTACCACTCAAGCGTTTGGGGACACTCATTACACTGGACATTTTCCATGACTACACATACTTTTATTTCTGAAAATTATTTTTTCTAGCCCTTTTGAGACTACAATAAAATCCTCAAATACTGCTGCTTCAGATACTCAGTCTTCTGTTGTAGAAGAGTGAGGTAAGACAGTGTTTTGTTGTTTGTAGTTGCTTTGTAGTTCAGTTTTGGTGTCTCCCGCAACTGGACTGTCCACTGAAAGTTCAACATGTGTTTTGGGCCTGGCATCATAGGACAAAGGAATACCATGGACCAGTGGCGGTTTCTGATATGGGCAATATGGCCAGCTGCCCAGGGGGGCACAATGTCAGGGGTGGCATGAGGACAGCACGCCCTGCTCCCAAGAGGTTCTGTGAAGTGCCCTGGGACCACTGCATTGCTTAGAGCTGGCCGATGTTTGTCCGGGTGGGGAGGGGCATTGGAGAAGTTGTTTGCCCAGGGCACCAAACAGGCTAGGACTACCACTACCATGGGCGCACTACAACTGGAGATGTTAGTCCATAAATAACCTCAATTAATACTATTAATCACTAGAATAGAATAGGAGATATATACAAGTATTGTCAGCCAGAAAGTGAAAAGTTTATCTTTAAAATTAGTGATATGCTAGCTCAAAGCATATCCATCCATTCATTATCTTCCCCTTACTCATGATGCCTTGCACAAAATATGTGCTATATGTCTGATGGAGAGTAAACGACTGTACACAAGCCTATAAACTCACTCTCAACAACTTGTGGGAGACATCAAAACTGAGTTAAAAAGCAATTAATTAGACTAAGGCAGCCATTTACTATTATTTACTAATATACTGTTTACCATTTACAATAACTAAATTGAATACAAATTCAGAATGAACTGAATTTATTAAAGAATGCTCATTAAAAGAAAGTATTAATGACCATTTACTGTTATTACTGTAACACAGAGTGCTGCACCCCAACTCACTGTAGCACAAAACAATCCCCAGCGAAAGAGAAACACACAAATTACATTAGTTCTTAGGCCGTGAATCCCATTTCAGACTTTGCTCTGCAATACAAAAGGGCACCATGTTTCATCTGTAGCCTCCAAAACTGAGCAGCTTTGAAGCTGGCATGCTTTATGTAGGCATGGGGATTCTGGGAAGCCAGATTTTTTTGTGCATTGACCATGACACTGTGACTAATGTCCTGCAGTTGTTTGCCCCCTGGGAAGCCCTCTGAAATACAGGCTTGTAAAAATGAATACTGTAACATACACTCAATTTCGGAATGGGCTTTTCCTGTAGTGTGGATTAAATTGAGGAGTAGAGTGGAAAAACATTCTGATATACTCTGATCAGCCACAATATTAATACCACAGGTGAAGTGAAAAACTTTATTTTGTAACAGTGGTGTATGTGAATGACTGGGATATATTATCACCAGTGATGTCAGTAACGCGTTACGCGGTACTCTAATCAGACCGTTTTTTTTTTTTTTTTTCAGAAACGAGTAATGTAATGCGTTATTTCCAATTCAGTAATCAGATTAAAGTTACTTACCCAAGTCACTGTGCGTTACTATTTTTTGTCATTTTCCTTAGTAAAAATATATATTTTTACTTTCTTTATGTGTCTTGGGATAGTGACTAAATGTAAACAATGGAGGGAGGAGAGATTCACGTTTTCTAGCTGGAAATACAGACACTATTTTGAGTTTGTGTCAGCTAAAAATGACAAAATCAGGGTTCACTGTACACTCTGTGCTGGCGACAAACTGCGGTCTCGCTTCAAAAACACTACGTCAGATGTAGAGGCTAAACCTTTAGTGAAGGTGAAGCGATGCTTTACTCGTGCCAAGTCGTTCAATGCGATATGTTTTTAACTATAATTAAAAAACTTAATTTACCTAGTTTAAATCAAAATATTACAAAAAACTGTAAACTATCTCATGCAATCCAAATATCTTAAACCAATAGTCAAAAAATTTAATTACTGGTAAATACACAAAGATAAAAGGTTGAATAATTTTTAATAATTGACCCATTCACAACAGAAGCTGAACTTGAAGTTGGTAGGGCAGTATGTGTGCTGGACATCAAATTAAACTTATTTCAGTCAAAAAGTTTATTTATTTCAGTGATTACGTTCAAAAAGTGAAACTTGTATATTATATTCATTCATTACACACAGACTGATACACTTCAAATGTTTCTTTTAATTTTGATGATTATAACTCACTACCATGCTCACTACAATATACACTGTGTTTTGTTTTGTAAAACTACTCCTTACTGCTGTAATGCTGTGAACAACAGATTCAATGTTCAGTTTTGCTAATACAATGTTAACAGTTAAATGTGTCAGGTCAATACAGATTTATAAAAACAAGTATTTATATTAAGTGAAGTCATGAAAGACTATTTTATTTTTTATTTTAAAAATATGTTTAAGATAATTCAAGAGACACAATCTTTTTTATATGTAAAACTTGTATTTTTTCAGGAAACAGTTTTTAAGTTCAACTTTAAATGTCAGGAAATATATTGTTGCTGTTAAAAATGCATTTTCAATAAAGTGAGTATTGGCAAGACTGGTTGTCATTTGTATATAGAGGTGGTGTGTGGGGGGAGGTGTTATCTGCAGATGCTGAATGTAACTAATAAAGTAATTTGTAATCTAAATTAGTTACTTTTAAAATTAAGTAATCAATAAAGTAACTAAGTTACTTTTTAAAGGAGTAATAGGTAATCAGATTACTTTTTCAATGTAACTATGCCATCACTGATTATCACACAGGTGTTTTGGTGGCACATGGAGGATGAACAGCATATTTGTCAAATTAGCAAATTGGTTTTAATGTCATGGCTGATCAGTGTATCACAAAAAGATTTTACATCCACCAATTGTTTTCCAAACGTTTAAAATATACACAAAGGAAAATGTAACAGAAAAGCCAGAAAGTCTAAAAAACACCCTCGTATCACAAAAGAGTTTAACTCTAGAATGAAATGGAATTTTTTAAAGACAAAATGTGAAACAGATTGATGAAAAACAGGTTTTTTGTATAAACGTAATGTGGCAGCCAGAATGGGAAACTGTCCCTGGATTGCTGCCACATTTTAGGAAAATCCCAGAACAAAAAACACACAATGTGAATGTGTCAGGAGTAAGGTTGCAGCGGTAACTGGTTTCATAGTATACCACGGTATTAAAATGCATGGTTATCATACCGTGAACATTTGCTTATTACTACTAAAAGAAAAAGGCAAGCCTTTTAGCACTTCTCTCTGCCATTTTTGCCAGTGTGGGACTACTTCAAATACCCAAGTACGGATGTGAGGATGGGTATCCCATTTGCAAAATTTGTGGACGTATCTACAAGAACACCATCCCTCTGTGGAGATGTGTAGGTGTCTCGTTAATAACTGTCCCTAACAAAAATGTGTGAAATTTAGATCATAAAACTATTTTTATAGTTTCCTCATGCTCAATCCACAAAAAAGTAGTCATCTGAAATATAGGCACGCTAGTGCTGGAAATCTTGTGTAAATAGCCATGAAGCATGTGCCATGCTGGATGCGTGTGCCCTGTTAAGGCCCTTCACACCATACTCAATGTGAAAGATGCCATTAATTTACTTGTGTTAATTTTTTTAATTAGCCTTGGAAAACACTCATGCTACCGGACAAAAAATGAGGCAGTTAGCCCACTGTGTGTTCCCAGCATTATGGAGAAACCAGCCAAGAGGAATGGGTTTATAGGCAGACCCCTCACAGCCAACACACACAAGACAAAAACATTAGGAAAGACTGTACTTAAAAAAACTGAGGAAGGGGCGGAGATTGAGTGCTATAGATTGTTTAAAACAAAAAAGACTGCTTTAAACAGTCAGGGCAGAGACCCTTAGAGAAGTTACCACTGACCACTCTACTGACTACCAGTAGAGTCTGACCTGCACAGGCAAAGCCAATGACTCTGCACCATGCACACAATGTTAATCTTTTAGCAAAGCCTTTAAATTAGTCACTGACCATTTTCTTGATACAATTAATAAAAAATCATTTGTTTATCATTTGTTTCTGAGATACAAAGTGGTTAAAATGGGTTTTCAAAGTGGATGTGGCCTTAATTTCTAACAAAACAAGTGCTACAGGAAAAGGTGCAAAGTTCATAAATTTGAACTATTTATGCTAAACAACAAACAGGTTATGCCATTATCCTGTTGGAATATGGCACCATAGTAGATAAGGCATCACCTCAGGCTCCAACACCTCTGTGATGTATCACTGGTCAAGGTACTGGCAGTGAGAATGTTGCAAAGACAGGAGTGGACAGCAGTCTGCACAAAATCATATTTCCTGGTAGTGGCTCAATATGGAGCTGCAAAATGCAAACCTCTATGCAGCGTTGAGATTTTAATGGCCAGCAGTGTATTTCATCATGACAGAAACTCTCATAATAAGCACATGTGTTTGGCATGATGTATTCCATTGTACCCATATACATTTCAGAGATTCATAATTATTTTTAACTGGCATTTATTTGTTGTTGTTATTGCATGTTATCCTCTGCTTGGCACTGTTTGTGGATTGAGGCTGTAATTATGGGCACTATTGTTATTTTCAACTAAGCGTTTCCAATATGGATGGCATGCCTGCTAAAATGGCTTCCATTCAAGAGAGTATATTGAGACAGAGTCCATTGGATTTGGACAGGAAATGGACAAATACTGCAGAGATAAAGATAGGGTAGACAGAGTGAAAGGAAGAGCAGGCAGGTTGATGGAATGAGGAGAGAGATGTCATGATGAGGACAGACAGAAAGTGAGGGATGAGATAGAAGAGGGCAGTGTGCCCAGACTGGACAGAACAGATGAGGGAGGGGAGGTGGAGTTTTGGCAGAATCACTTGGTGGGGTCAGTACCAAAGAGACGTCCCTCGCTTGTGGCAGCTGAAAGGATGAAGTTCATTGAGCTGACGGATAGAATCACCAGCTCAAGCTTAATAAACAGGGCAAACTGAAGACAAGCCATACTGACAAGGCCAGATCTTGTTGGCTCTACGTACTCCATTCTTTCTCTCTCACTCTTTTTCATATTAGCAAATATATAGAAGCAATATACACAATAAAGAATTATTAACCGTGTTTTAACAGCTTTTTTGTCAAGCAGTTGTTGTCAAGTTTTGCTTTGCTTCATTACCAAATACAGATAGAGAGGGATCTTGGTTTCATTGATTACATTGATGAATATGAAATTGAGTAAATAAATAAATCTTCTAATAAATAAGATTATTGGTCATCATGTTGATTCAAATCATATGAATGGGTCTATTTGGGTCTTGAGGCTTCTTAATGTCTCGTTCATGATTCCTCTGATTTTATTCATCCATCTTGTTGCTGTTTGCCCTTTCCAAATCAATCAATCAATCAATCAAATTTTATTTATAAAGCGCTTTTTACAACTGATGTCACAAAGCAGCTTTACAGGCTTAGTAATAACAGACAT
>BRDA01051914.1:0-12445 GCA_036984385.1 Crenuchus spilurus | reverse complement strand
CCAGGATTATCCAAACATTCAGAAAATCATTTGTAGTCACATCCCATCTCTTGTAAACACATCAGAATGGAAGGGCTTCATCTCAGAGTGTAACAGACCTGTCTCACAGTCACTGTCATCACATCCAGCTCTGAATAGTAGTGTTATTGGACTTCTGCATGCACTGTTTAACAGAGCACTCGCTGCTTTTCAGCCTCCTTCAGGCATCTTCACTGTGCTTTAGCACAGCCAACAGGAGGGCAGCTAACATGTCTGGAAGTCTGTCCAGCATGGACAAAAGGTGAGTTTCTACTGAGCTCCTTATACAGAGCCCCTAAAGTGACATCCACTGTAAGTAAAAATACTTCCCCTGACTTCTCCAACTTTTTTAGGTGTGGGAATGAGATTTTAAGAGATTTTTCATTTTATTAATATATAAAACCCTGCATGGTCTCGCCCCTGAATACCTGCAAGACTTCATCACGCGCTATGATCCACCAAGATTACTCAGATCCCAGGGTGCCGGTCTCTTACTAGTTCCTAGAATTCATAAGGCGTCATCCAGGGGAAAATCCTTCTCCTATATAGCCCCACGATTGTGGAATTCTCTTCCAGCTAGTGTTCGGGATGCAGACACAGTCTCTACTTTTAAATTAAGACTCAAAACCCACCTGTTCAGTTTAGCTTTTTAACCTCTCCTTTCCAGTTACTGTCGTTACAGGACTTCATGAACATGAGGAATTGCAGAAATCTCAGACACTCCATGATGTTGTTCCAACATGCTGGAAGTTGATGGTGATATGGATGGATACCTGTCTGGTCTGATGACACTCTAATATCTGTTCTTTCTGGTTTTCTTCCTCCCGGCCAGCTCGACCGGATGCCATCTCAACGCAAATATTCACACATATTTGCTACTGCACTCAGCCTAATTGTTTCTGTTTGCTGTTTGTTTTCTTCTCTCTTTTCTGAGGAAATGGCCACTGAAGGTATTTGATGGCTGAATTCTCCTGCAGTCCGCAACAGACCACCAGGTCCATTACACATTGCGGTCAATTCCTTCTGCTCCGGAGTGGGTTTCCTGAGGTTGACACGAGACCTGCTTCTCACATCTACTACTAGCAATGATCGGACTAAAGCTCTAATGCTACTGCATTTTAATTATGATACCTGATATGGATGCAATGATCACTATTATTAATATCATTCATGTTATATACTATAGCACAATGTCAGATTTAACTAAGGATGTAAATCTCTATCAGTAGTTTGATCAGAGGAGGATGGATCCCCTTTGTGAGTTTGGTTCCTCCCAAGGTTTCTTCCTCCAGCCTTGACGGAGTTTTTCCTTGCCACTGTTGCCTTCAGCTTGCTCACATCGGGATTAGATTCAGATTGTTTGATACTAATTATGTAAAGCTGCTTTGTGACAACACCCGTTGTAAAAAGTGCTATATAAATAAATTTTGATTGATTTTGATTTAATTAAGACATGGCCATGACTAACTAAGGCATGGGAACTAAAGAGTTAAGGTGTGGCCATGACTCATTAAGGCATGGAAATGAAATAATGAATATGTGAACACGACTTACTAAGGCATTGGAACTAGATAGTTAAGTTGTTACCACAACTTAATAAGGTGTGGAAACAAGATAATTAAGACATGGCCATGACGTTCTTAGGCATGGGAACAAGATACGGCATTGTTAAGGCAAAGGCATCGCTATCTTGTTCCCACATCTTATTAAATCATGGCCATGCCTTAACTATCTAGTTCCCATGCATTACTAAGTCATGGTCATGCATTAGGATCTCGCTCCCATGCCAAGTCGAGAGCTCGTATTATTTTTTATTTACATGGGATGTGACCTTAGGGGCTCCAAATTTTTATTTTGTCAAAAGTTGAACACAAAAAAGTTAAAGACACTTTGTGTGACCCTGCATGTCTGCCGCAGTGTGCTTTTTACCAGAGCACAGAGCTCAGCAGCCAGCTCAGTAAACACTGGCAGACGTCCTTACTGGGCTTTTTTATGCTCAACACTATATTACATCTCTGAATGGACAGACTAAAGAAACTGGCACTTATTGTGGTTTCTTTCCACACAGTCCATGTAAGCATTAGCCTCATTAGCGAGTGCCCTTGAACAAACCTAGCAAAGAGACGCAGCATTGTATCTCTACATTAAACTACTCACAAGATACTGTGCTGAATAGCCTGTTTCTCAAGCTTTTTAACAAAACCTTGCTGATAACAATCACCATTCAGCCCAGCGTTCACTCCGCTTCAGCTTAACTCTCATATTATTGGTTGCCTGGTTATAAATGACACAGGACGAGAGCAGTTCTTCAGCTGGAGTTGAGCATTTTTAAACATGACAGAGTGAAAACTCTGGTAAGTGTGTTGGGTTGAATTATTGGTGTGTTTCAGAATGGGCAGTTGCTTCAAACATTGTTTACCACACAAGTGGAAGCCATTTAATGCAGGTATTTACACTTCCACATTAATGAACATGAAAGTCACAAATCTGTCCTTTTGTAGCTCCACCCACAAATCTGTTATTTTGTAGCTCCACCCACAAATCTGTCCTGTTGTAGCTCCACACACAAATCTGTCTTTTTGTAGCTCCACACACAAATCTGTGCTTTTGTAGCTCCACCCACAAATCTGTGCTTTTGTAGCTCCACCCACAAATCTGTCCTTTTGTTGCTCCACCCACAAATCTGTCCTTTTGTAGCTCCACCCACAAATGTGTTCTATCATACATCCACCCACATACCTATTCTCTTTCATGGCTTCACAGACAAAAGTGTTCTGCAATAGCTCTGCCAACTATTGTGCCCTTTTATAGTTCCGCTAACAAATGTGTTGAATGAATGAATGTAGCACTTATCTAATGCCCAAGGACGCTTTACCATCATCACAGTCAATACAATCCTTTTACACACTTAGAACTCAACTACACACACCGGTTAGAAGCAGCAGTCAATCATGCACAGCGTACTCTCAACCGTCCACCTGGAGGACTGCATCCAGCACTAAGGGGATCACCCAGGACAGAGTGCCAACCATATCTGCGCATATATACATACATAGATTCATGCACACACATACATACACATTCATATACACACCAGGGTCATTTAGAGTAGCCAGTTCACCTGATCTCCATGTTTTTGGACTGTGGAAGGAAACCCACAGAGACACAGGGATGGGGACAGCGCTGAGAAGTGAACGTGCTAACACGCCCATGGCTCCACCCACAAATCTGTTCTTTCATAACTCTACCCAAAATTGTTTCTTCTTTTTGCTCCACCCACAAATGTGTTCCTTGTAGCTCCAGCCCAAGTCAGTTCTTTTATAGCTCCGCCCACAAGTATTTTTTTTGTAGCAGCACCTACAAACTGTTTGATGGTAAATGTGTTCCTTTGAAGCTCCTCCCACAAATGCTTGAGAAGAAAGTTCTGGACATTTTAACTGTACTATCAACACTATTTACAACAGCACAGTACATACTGTTAATCCCAGCTGACTGCACAGGCCTAAAACGTTCATTTTAAATGTCACTATTACTGTCAGCATTCAGGTCTCTGTTCCCCTCAGTGGGGTCAGTACATTAGCCTAATACTCAGAGCGCTCCTGTGAGCCTCTTAACTATTTAACTCTGAGAGCTCTTTATTATTACATTTGCTTAATATTTATTCATGTAATGAAGCCCAACAGACACTGCAGCCTCAGTCCAGCCTCAGGGGATCTGTTCTCACTATTTTAGCATTAAGACTCTCATATAACACAGCAAATCTCAGACTTTTAACAGAAACATGTGAGATGTTACTGCAGCAAAGCCTCAGGCAGTTTAATGCTTTAAAAAAGTGAATATTGAAGCTATACTTCTCTTCTAGTGAAAGTCTGGGAAGTTATGAGATGGAGCTGCCATGGATCAGACGTTTTGATCCAGCACACCCCACTGATGAACAGATTGCAATCTGAGCAATTTAGAGGGCACTGTGAGTAGGTATTGACCACAAGGAGTATCCCATGAGTTCTACTGTTTCAGGGATACTTCATCAGAAACTCTCAAAATGTCATGTCTCTTCTCCCACATCCAACACACTGACTGTGAGAACACAGTCCTCTTACCATGAAATACAGCCTGTCTCTAAGGTAGGCAAACACCCATATGAAGTGAAAGCAGTTTTGCAGACGTGATCTGATTTTAGGCACAACCTGAAGGGGAAACCTGTTAGGCCATGTCACCAACAAATCTTCAATTCAGCTTCAGCTGTACAGATGTGAAGGTAAGGGTTCCTGAGAATTTCACCAGAAAATCAGTGATGAGCATCATGTCAGTGTAACTTTATTCACTCTCATGTTAAAACTAATTTTAAACCAGAAAACTGACCTTCAGACTTACAGAATGTGTTGGATATGATGTTCACAGAGTTGGAGCGTTAAGGCTTTAATGCTTTACTCAACATTCCTGATGAACTTTCACTAAAACATCTGACTGAATGTTGCACAAACATCAACACTTCTGTCTTTAAGATGAACAACATTCTGTATCTTCAGAGTAAACAAGCTTGTCGGTTCGATCCCCAGACAGGACATGACTGAAGTGTCCTTGAGTAAGGCACCTAACCCCCTAACTGCTCCCCGGGCGCCAGTGGATAAAGGCTGCCCAACACTTTGGGCACAAATTCTCACAGTCTAGTGTGTTCACTAGTGTGTGTGTGTGTGTGTGTGTGTGTGTGTGTGTGTGTGTGTTTCACTGCACGAATGGGTTAACTGCAGAGGTCAAATTCTTTTGTGTGCAAAATCACATTGGCAAGAAGGTGAATGTTAACCTTATGAGCCCACAGACAGAAATCTAAATGGGTTCAATCAGGAGAACGTGGTGGAACCCTTTGACCAATCAGCTTTTGTAGAAACTGCACATAGTCACTGATAACACCATGCTTCACATCACCTGTTGAACATGAGAATGAGTCCAGTTATGTTGACATGAATCACAACAATGCAAGCTTTAAGGAAAGTTCTGCAATTAACAGTTCATTCTTCAGCACACATTTCTTACATCAGCCAACAACAACATGTCACTCATTCATTGGGCTTCCTGGCTAATCACAAACTACTACACAAATATAAAACAGTAAGAGTGTCATAAATCTATATTCTGATGAAATCTCCTCTAAACGTAGACTTTACAAAAACCTGTTTTCAGATGTGCTGATATATTGTGAGAAAAACACTCTAAACATTTCTAGCCAAGACTTTTGAGCTCAGAACTGAATAAACAGAGGTGTTGGCTACACACTGCTCATTACAGTTTTTAGACATTGTATGTTTCACACATTCCACAGCCAGTAATGCAACAATGGTATATCCAGAACTACCATGTCATTCTCATATGACTGATAGATATGCGCAGCTGTCTGGAAAACATGTCTCTGCATATTTAAGCTCCTCTCACAAATATAAAAAACATATTTTGATCAAGCTATAAATATTTGAAAATAGACTCTTTAACGTTTCTGAGGAATGTTTAGTTTTGTTTCTAGGGTAAAATCTACAGTTATATAAGTGTTGTCTCAGCCGGCGTGAAGGCCGACTCCAGATGGTTAAAAGGAGGCATTTTATTTCTGCTCTATCAATTTTGGGTGCCAATGCATCAACGTCACCCTCCTTCCTCCCCACCACTACCAGGTTGGTCCCAGTCCTTTTGCCCAGGGGGGTGACTTTGCCCCTGCCATCAATCTTTCCGGCAAGGTCTGCTAGAGTCTAAATGCTACAAGAACTGGGCTGGCAACAGGGCCTAGACCAAAGTGCTTAATTTAATCTATATCTATTAGTAATATCCTTCAAATCTGGGTTGGACCAAGGAGGAAGGGTTCTGCTTTATTTAGTTTTGGATCGTCTGAAAGGTTTCTTCCCCCTCATAAAGAGTTGATCCTGGCCAGTGTCACCTCAGGTTTGCTAGGACCTGGATTCCATCGCTGACATAAATCTGTATATTATGATTAATCATTTTCTTATCCCGTCTTTTTCATCCTAATGTGGTTTAAAATAATAAATATAATTAGTCTCCTGTCCTTGACTTTTTATGGCAGAGCTGTTTTTAGTTAAATTCTCTACCAGTTTGATGTGTCGCACATCTACCTTCACTTTGTAAAATTGAATTTGAATCCAAGACGATGACATTGAAGTTGGCCATCATGTCACTGACATGGCCCAACAGGCTTCCCGCACAGCTTGTGTCTAACATTAGATCACTGTCTGTCAAAATGTTTTACATGAATGTTTCCTTACCTTTAACACACAATTTATATGTGAGATCATTACTGACATCATCTGAGTGGACAGATTATGAGCAATATGCTAATGTACAAAATATATTGTTGGTGCTTCCAAAACAGCTCTAAGCCATAGAGTTATGGGCTCTACATGACAATTGAAGGTGGTAGCAGACATCAAGACATTAATAGTAGGTCATTTAAACCCTAATTTGTGTAATTTGAAGGCCAGTGTTAGTAGATACTAACCACTGCTGACTAGAACCACCAAACAAGCCTTCAAGTTTCAGAAATGTTCCAATCTAGTCATCTGACCATAATGATATGACCATTGTTGATGTCTTTTAGGTCTTCACCACAATTCTGGCTGAAAGCAGAGATTTAAATAAGCCTGCATTCACCATAACAGGTACTATGTGCTAATAAATCCATTTTTTTAGGATCCCAATAGACAATACTACCACTATTACTACTACTACTAATAATAATAATAATAATAAATATAATAATATTAAAGTAATAAAACAAAATGAATCATCATTTTAATTACGTAGTGCCTTTCTTAACACAAGGGGAAAACCTCACTGAGCAGGAGAATGAACATTCAGACACAAGACAGACACAAGCCTCCGATGTGTGTGATGTGGCCGCATCTTTTCGAACTACCGCTGATACACCATCACTGGGGAGCCAATTCGCTCAGAGGAAAGCGCAGGATTCCCAGCTCCAATGGACCAATCAGTAGACGCCTGAGCTAGCAGACATTGTCTTGTGAAGTGATGGAGAAAGAGTGCATCTAACTGCCCAGAGAGAGCACAACCAATTTTTTCAGTCTGGCCCCGTCTGTCGATGTTGTAACCAGGATTCAAATTTGCGATCCTCTGGTCATAATGTCATAATGTTTCTTAGCCTGCTGAGACACTCAGGACCTGTGAGTAGTAGCTTTAGTGCTGACATACATTTGAGTATTATCAACAACAATAAAACTGTAGTCCATGACATTGGATGGTCTGACAAAGGGGAAGAATATAGATGAAAAAAAGCAGAGGACCGAGGACTGATCCTTGGGGGACAGTATGCTTACCAAGGGTGACTAAATGAAGGTTATTACTAAAGTGGGATCTGAACCAAGAAAGAGCAGTGTCAGCAATGCTAATAGCAGAAAGGTGAGAAATAAGTATTTTATGGTTAATGGTGTCAAGCACAGCACTTAAGTTTAAAAGTAGTGAAATACTAAGGTCACCAGAGTCAGTGGAAAGTAGGAGGTCATTAAGAACCCACACAAGGGTTGTCTCCGTGCTATGCATAGTGTGGAACTCTGACCAGAACAGCTCAAAGAGATCATTCTTAATCAGAAAAGACTGCTGTTGAGAAGCTTTAACCCTTACTAAAAGTTTGGCAAAATAAGGATGATTAGAACTATGGCCCATAGTGGTTGACAGTGGCTGTATCCAGGCCTTTTTTTTTTTGAGAACAGGTATGATGTCAGTATTTAGAGCTGTACACAAAAGTTAACAGTAAAGATAATTTACAGACAGTTTGTGCCAACTTATCATTAACAACAATAGATCCAGCAATTACAGACGGACACCCAACAGAACAAGGATGAAGGAACTGCAGAAGATCTTCAAATGTAACTATTTGTCTCTTCAGACAAAGACTCAGCTCTGGTCTTCTCTGTGGTTCTTTATAGATGTGAAAGCTGGACACCAAGAATATTGATGTCTTTGAACTTTGGAGTTGGAAAAGTCTTTTGGAAAGATAAATGGATCCTGGACCAAATCAAAGCTCAGCTTTCACTAGAACCTCAAATAACCAAGCTGAGGATGGATGATGGATGAATCGGAGAAATCCTGAAGACATTAACAAGCATGTAGACCCAAACGGAAGACAGGATGTTCTGGAGAAACACCATCCATATGATCACAGAATTGACTTGATGGGTCAAACAAGTGGATTAGCTAGTGTCTCTAAGCCATGGCCTTGCTATACAAAATGTTCTGGACCCACCATTGTATTGTTCTTTTTCTTTACATAATGTATTGCAGTTGCTTTCAGAGAAACAAGCTGAACCCATGCAGGGCCACAGGGGAGACAGAAAATATCGAAGTCTCTGTTACTTCCTCACGATCCTCTTACTCATCACTTTCTGAAAAAAAAAAGAAAAAACAGAAAAACAGCTTTTTTTGGCTTGACTTTTGCCTGAAGATGGATGGACAGATGTACTGTCTGAGAGAAATCACTAAAGTTTGAGTTATATAATAAATAAAAACTTTTTTGTGTTTTAAATCTGATTCTATGTTTTGTTTTCCAAAATTGTCAGACCATATAGGTGATGTTAGAAATCAAAAACATCATAATAAACAGTTTAATGTGGTACACTGTATAAAGACAAATGTAAACTATTCAAAAACATACATATATCAATTATCTTCTATTTAAACCTAATTTGGGCACAGGGCAGGGCATTACACACTATCTTAGCTAAGCCCAGGACTGGGCACCAATCCATCACTGGGCACAGTACTCAAAAATTACTAAGAGTTAATCCCTATTACTGTAGCACATTTTTCAGTGTACTCAGAATTTGTTGTTTTTCTCAGTTACACTATCCAAAATCTTCCAGTCCAGTGTTTCTTCTTCATTAGTGCATCTTCATCTTTACTGCAATGACTCTGAGAATACTTTACACCAGATATTCTAACATTGCTGTAAGTATTTGACTGTATTCAGCCACGGGGGCACTAGTGAGCAGATACTGATGCTGGATGATTAGTTCTGTATTCTGACTCATCCCAAAGGTTGGAGTAAGCTCAATCAGTACAGAAAGCACAACTCCAAAGCCCAATTCTGCGAATGTAGCTGACCTTGGCATTGGGCATGATGACCTTATTCTCATATTTGGCTTTTGAGTTTCACTATTTTTCATTTAGTGTTTTTTTTTATCTCAACATTTTTCTTTACTTTTACAAATGCCAGCGCAGTTTTAAAACATTTAACCTTGTAGTGTTATCTCTATAATAAATAGCATCAATAAAATGTTAAATATTAATCTAAATTAATTAATAAGCTATTAATAAAAGTGTTCAGCAGAGCTAGAATGATACTGCAGTCTGTGCAGTCTCAAGTGCCACATTGTGCTCATATATAGTTTCAGATGTATACACTAGTGCAAATAAAAAAGTTAATAGTTTAATTGAAAAAGGTAAACCTTTATATTTTATATTAATTACACATAACATAATATATTTCACAGCCATTTTTGTTTTTATTCTTGATAATGTTTTGAGAAGTAATTTAATTGAAGTCTCCAAATGTAATACAAGGATACAAGGGATACAAGGGATACAAGGAAGCTTTATTGTCATTCGCATCACATGTAGTACATGAGGTGGAACGAAATTGCATTCTCAAGGTCCCAGTTTTTACTCAGTGTAGCAGCTTAATATAACTATAGATTAAATAGGAGGTATTTGTGGGTATATTCAGATATGCAGATAAAATAGACTTTACATGTAATATAGACTGTACACTATGCATAGCAGTGTGTCATATCAGCAGCAATTGGACTGTACAATGTTCAGAGTATTGTGCATGGCGTGGGGAGATTAGCAGTGGTTTATGGATGAGTGGTTAAAGAATAAATATTAGCAGCATACAGTTAAGTTAAAGTGACCAAGTTTAATAAAGTGACAGTGTCAGTGCAGTGCATGTGTTCTTAAGTGGTGTTCAAGAGTCTGACAGCCTCACAAATGAAGCTGTTCTTCAGTCTAGTGGTTCTGCACTTTATGGACCACAACCTCAAAAAACAAAAAGTGAGTGTGCTGGGTGGGTGGGGTCCTTCATGATGCCGGTGGCCCTTTTCCTGCATCTATGAGAATATGAGAATAATTTGAGATTCTGGATTTGTTTTTCATGATCTACAGGCCAAACTGATCAACAGTATAAATAAAAAGTGCCTTGAAATATGTCACTTTAATGTAAGGAATATAAAATATATGACAGTTAACCTTTTTGCATTTAATTATGAAAAAATATGAAACATTTGGCAAAATGTATTAAAAAATAATAAAATTCATTTTTTGATGTATGACTATATTAAAAAGATGTTAAAGATGATAAGACAGTATTAAGAAAAATGTCTCCCAGTTCTTAGCCCTATTTAAATTGGAACAAATTTGAAATTTCCTGAAATCTTTTTGTCATCATGGGAAGAATAATTGATATATTAGAATAGAATGCCTTTATTGTCACTCTACACATTCACAATGAGATTGAAAGCCACTCTTTTACAGTGCAAACCTGTAAAATATACAATGTAGTTTGTTGTGTCAGTAGATAAGTTTGATTTGAAGTTTTATCAGCAGACAAATAAACCAGTCATTAGGTAAACTTCCCAGTTGTCCCATATCGCTGGTTATCTCCTATAGGTAGGTAACCTTGTCTGTTTCTGGATAATTAAATACTGTCTCAATAGAAAAGAGTCAAGATTCCCAACAATATCACCAACTGTAGATAAGCAGAGTTGGATTTACAGCCATATTTCGTTCCTCTTTTTTGTATAAAACCCTTCTGTATTTAACTTGAGACGTCACTGCAGCTAGGACTCGACAAGACTAACCTCTGCAATATGTGCAACATGTGCTTGATCTTTATAACCATGATTTACCTTCTTTACTTGAGCAGGACTTCAGAATGAGGTTGTTACACATGGCAAAGAATAATAAAAAAATCCTAGTCATATATCTTCAACTTCTAACATGAGGAACTAAAATAAAGTGCGTCAACACATCCTTCAAACCCATAAACTGGATGAACTCAGTCATTGTGCACTCTAAAGTGACATCTTGGACATGAAAGGAAGCACAAGAGATCACTGCGTTGAATGTGTCTGATACAATTATAGTAAATAAATTGGACAGTTTGAGTATCTGTGTGCTTTTCACAGGGAAAATTACCTTTTGCTTTCTACTTCTTAGCCCTGCTTGCAAATAAACTACCTTTCTCACCATTTCTTGATGAATGAACCAGTAGAAATTGCTCATGATGCTTTTGGCCATTTGCTCATATTCCCATTGCAACATCTATGAATGCTGCATTCATAAATTACATACAAATGCTAGAAATGTTTCTCTTTTTTTTTCTTTGCAACAGAGCGGTGCAGGTCATAAATGATCAATCTTGCTCAAATACTAATAATGTAAAGTTAACTCTAATATCAGGAGCAAGATTATTACAGCCCTGGGGTGTAAGCTGCAAAATCTCTTGATTTTAATTTGGTCTGGGGGACAGCTAATAGCCTCTGGTTTGAAGACATAACAGTTCTTAAATTATTAAGAGGAGATAAATTTTTAGTGATATATGCTGGGGCATCATTATGTAGTGCCTGGTAAGTGAGTGCTACCATTTTAAAACGACTCTATTCTGCACAAAACAGGCTGCAAGTGCAGCGCTGGTGTAATATACTCCCTACATTTAGTGCTAGTGAGAAGAGGAGCTGCTGCATTTTGGATAACTAATCAAACAGGTGAGCCTGTCATTACAATAGTCCAACCATGAGGATGGCATGCCTTTTTTAATGGGTGCAAATGCCTGAAAACTTTAAACGTTACTGATCTTTCTAAACTGAAGAAAGCATGTAACTCCCTATTTGACACCCTGTAACTTACCCTGTACATTTCCAGAGCTTACAATGTAACCTCCACTTATGAATCAATACACATAAAATACTTACTGGTTCCTACTGGTACTTATATGTGTAACGGGTCCAATTGTTGTTTTAGGTTATTAAGTGAAATTCCTGCTAAATGGGTTTGGCGCCCCCTGCTGAAGTCAGCTTGTAATAGCTCGAGGGTATATATAGGCAGTTTCGTGCACCCTGAACGGTTCATGTTTCAGTTTAGTTCACGGCTTCCGGGACCAGGAGACGAGAATGTTGTAAAAAATTAATAAATAAAAAATATTCAAGTATGCAACTAAATGTTGGGTTTATTATAGGAAATATAAATCACATTACAAATAACATAATACAAAAAATAAGTATGAACTAACCCTACAAGTTTGAGTGCAAAATAATTATTAGATTAAGAGCAAAATTAAGATAAAAACTGTACATTCAGAAGAAAATATCAACTTAAATGTGCAATCAAAAAGAAAATAAATAGCGTAACTGTAGTG
>BRDA01051909.1:0-15748 GCA_036984385.1 Crenuchus spilurus | reverse complement strand
TCATTCTCAAAACTTTTGGCCATGACTGTAGACACACTAAACAAGTAATTAATAGTTAACAGATTACAGATTACTCTGTAAAAATATTTGTAAGATATTGGCCTAGGATATCTGATTACAAAGAGAGTTAGTTCAATTAGCTTTAATTAAATTCTTTATAAACAACAAATCAATCCAAGACTAAAAAAAAAGTTAACTTTTGGCTTTTAAAAGCTCCAAACATATCGTTCAATTCAATTACAGTGTTGGTGGGAGCTGAAACAATCAACACAATCAGCTTCATGCTAATTAGCATTAGCAAGCCAGTGCTAATGTTCTATCCTAGTTAGCAATTTTACATTTAGCAGTTGTGGTTGTTTTAAGGTTTAGCATTTACTGATTATTATTGCTTTTATAGTAGATATGCTGTATGTGGAGATATATAGTAAATTATACAGCACAGCTGAAATAAAATATTACATTGATTGGTAACAACAATCTGTGTTATCTGTGATAGATAACATTCATCAAGGGTACAGAAAAAAACAAGCAAAAGAATAAACATTTTTGGTATTCAACTGAATAAGTGAAACGACAGAATAATTTATACAGAACAATGATATTTTAATGACACAGTTACCTTTCGCTTTTCCTCACCAGTCAACAAAACACAGATTCACCAGCATGGTTACAGACTTTTGGTGAAATGGAAGAAGACAACAAACTACAACCACAAACTGCAAATGTTACAATGAAGTCAGAATATACCCTCTTAGCTTTGTATTTGCCATGGTGGCTGCTGTCTCAGGGACTGTCGCACAATTACTGGAAGAACTATTAAGTGTTTCAGTTGTCTCTAGCCAATGATAAATAAAAAAAACCTTTTTATTTATTATTACATATTAGTAATAATGCAACATATATGCATCTTCATACATATTCATATACTATTGACTTGTGTATTTTTTCTAAAACCTGTTATATATACAAATATAAAATAATCAGTTAAACCCATGTTATTACACCTAATGATGTCAAACCATCTTATTAAAATTCAGACTTTCATTCCTGACTAACTGCAAGGCTTACACTGGGAAATTACTTGAGAAACTATTTAAGTTTCTAATTTTATGATTTATATAAAAAAAATTGTGTTCAGTATTCAGCCAAATGTTTCATTTTGGTCGGTCTCTGTCCAAAATGTACATTTTGGTGCATCCCTATTACCATGGCCTTGTTTACACTCCAGCAGAACGCTGTTATTGTGGTGGTTGGCTTATTTGTTACAAATACATTCTTGCAAATACCTGTGGCTAATTTATTCAGACATCTTACAACACTGGAAGTGTGTATTAGGTGCATATTCTATTCATCCTTCAGGACTTTAAACAGTTCTTGAGTGTCTCTGATTGTAGTGAGCTGACAGGTAAATTCAGACTCAGCGGAGCAAGGAGAGACGAGCGAGACAGGGCTGTCTGTGAGGTTCGTAACCTCTGAGCTGAAGAGAGAATCATTCATGCTACATCTAATATACATCAAGAGCCTGAGATCAGACTGATGGAGGAGAATCCAGCGTGGGAGAAGAAGCCTTGTTAAAATTTAGAACAGAATCAAAGCTGAGGGGGCCCGAGATCACATAGGCTAATCAGATAAAAAAATCAAGTGCTGCTAGCATGGATATCAGAGAATGTACAGTATACACAGGACTGCAAGGCTGTCACTTAGAGATGTTGGAGAACATGTTAGAGAAAAAGTGAATATATTCATAATAGAGTGCATTATTGTGCACTCTAATCAGTCTAAGCTATGATAAAACAACACAGTGTAATTGTGTAGTTGTAGTCCAATATAAAAATAATTGTAACAGTGAATGTAAATGTTTAAAGTGAAAAACAGTGAAAGTGAATGTTTAAATGCAGTAATACAATGCATTCAGAATGTGTACACTTTAGATTATGAGCTTGTACAAGGTAAACAAACTTAAGATGCATCAGCTAATAGCTTAAAATGTCAAACAGAAAAAAAATCATCATGTAATTTTACATGAACATTTTTTTAAATTTAAAATTAGGATATTCAGAAAATATTTAGATTAGGATGCTATCCATAAGGCTTCCTATGTAAGCTCATTAAGACATGTGACAAACCATATGTGCAATAAAGGGCATTACAGTGCACTTTTTAAACGAAACAATATAAGCTATAGCACTCCCTATACTTTATTTAGAGTATTACAGTATCAGAATGACCATGATAATTAAAGAGCATTTTAAATGCAACAATTATAATCATATTGCCCCCTACACTTCCTGTATAGATAATACCATCTGTCAGAATGACAGTGTGATTCAAATGAACATTGTCAAAGAGTTTTTAAATGCAACAACAAAAGTCAAATCACGGGCAGCCATGGTCTGGTGGTTAGGGATCTGGTCTTGTGATGGGAAGTGTCACCAGTTCGATCCCCGGGCAGGTCATAAGTGAAGTGCCATTGAGAAAGTCACCTAACCTCCAACTGCTCCCAGGGTGCTGTGGATAGGGTTGCCCACCGCTTTGTTCACAACCTAGTGTGTTCAATAGTAAGTTGGTTTCACTGCATGGTTGGGTTAAATGCAGAGGTCAAATTCTGTTGCGTGAAATCACATTAACAAAAGTTTAATCTAATCTTAAAAAAAAAAAAAAAACACACACCTGCAATTGAAAAGCATATTGCCATCTGTGAGCATGGCTGGTGCACCAAACAAACATGCCAGAAATCTTGAGTAGATTGGTGTCAGGTAGTAGGTGTAGCCTCATAAATACCAGCCTAAAGTGAGGCGTGTTTGGTTATATTAGGTGCACATTCTACATTTATGCTAAACATTTAAATGAAATATCCTTTGGCAGGTGACTAAAATGTCCAGCCCTCTATCAAGTTCATTAGTATTCATATAAAAGTTTGATTAATTAACTTCTCGTCTTTCAATTTGTGGAATATTTGACATTTTATTGCATCACCATCTGCTGGGTCTTAGATCATTAAAACATGCAGTCCAGGCCAATATTAAAGACATATTTAATTGATGCACAATGATATCTGAATCATACTCGTGTAGGCAGATAACTGTGTTAAAGATTTTAGGATCTGGCTGATAATTCAAACCTTTCCAAATAAAAGTTCTAGAACTATTCAGAAGAATGCAAATGTTATATTTCTCTCTAATGTTAATCCAGGTAGATTTAGTCAAAATAGTGGATTGTATTATTTTCTGAATGCACCATTTTATTGCCAAGGACTTAGAGCTCTTACATGCAAGACGAGTCCTTTATAAATAATTATTATAAATTAGAAAATACGTGTGTGTGTTGGGTAGTTTTTCCACTCACCATGAACCGCAGGTCATCGAAGCCATTCAGAAGCAGTTTACTTTCGTACTGCGGCAGGCCTACATGCTCCAGCCAATCGCCCACAGGCTGGTCCAGCAGCTGATTGACCCCACCTGTCGACAGAGGGAAACGCTTCAGCAGGGAAAATCCCCTCAGCCGATAACAGCGACACCCAGAGGATGTCATGTGGCACTGCCACATCATCCTCGGCCAGCAGTGCCGGGAACATGAACACCAGGAGGGTAGGAGAGACAGTGTCTTGGCTGAGAATGGGGCAAAACTGCCCAAGAATACACAAGAAAAAAAAACCCAAAAGTTTGGGTCAGGGGTTATAGATGAGGTTTGGCAATTAGCCCCTTTCTTTCTTTATTCATTGCTGATTCATGTATGTTTACTTTTCATTTCCTTGTTCCCTTTTCTCATAAATCTTTTTCCTTGGATTGCATCTTTATTTAGATATTTGGTGAGTCCTGGTGGAGGATGAAGTCTTGGTTCTGCTCAGTGTTGTGTTTGAAATTCTGCTTGTGAATCTTGGATCCTTTCAGTGGTTTCTTCTCCTTTTCCGAGAGAGACAACTTTTGCCACTGACTGGCTTACAGTTTAGGGCATTGGACCCGTTATATAAAGAGCACTTTAAAATGAACAGGAATTAAACTGAACTACGGTTCTAGGTTTGACGGTCACATAGTCAGTTTTGTCCACAAGCTGTCAAACCAAAGCCAAACAACTTGAACTGCATCCATAGCCCTCACACAGCAGCAGGAAGTTTTTGTTAAAAAGCTTTGCTTACAGAATTTTCTCAGAACCATTAACAAAGATTGAGGCCATGTTTAACTTCCTCCTGCAGAACAACTGTTGATGTGTGTGTTGGAGAAAAGTTCAGAAAATGTTCAAAAACTGGATGCAGGTTTTCAATTCTTAAATAAGGTCAGAGTCCACATCTCAAATGATCTTTCCACTTTATATTCCAAATATTCATATCTGCATCCATAGGAGTCAATCAACAAACATTTGGCAGAGTAAAAGTTCAAAACGCACTACCTACAGAAAAGGATTTATAGTCTTATCATGATAGCTGGGATAGAATTGTTGAGAAAATTTTCCATACAGATCAGACTGGTGAAGGTGATACAGTTCAGATTAAGAGAAGTGTCCACCACTGCACAGTGGGGACTAGCTTAAAATCTGGAAACTGATGACTTTCTAAAAGAGTGGGCCCACAGGTCCTTTCATGTTTTCTAATCCACTGGTTTGAAACAAATTCAGAATTCAGAGAGCACAATCCAGTGCACAATGTTGTCACACTGAACAGTCAAAATGTTGAATATTTCCCCAAAAAAAAAAAAAAAAAAAAAAACTAATCTGCCACAGAAAGACTAAAAGTTCAAAGAAAAAATCCTTCAGAAAAAAAACTATCTCCTACTTGCTTAAAATCAGGGAATTGGCTCCTTTCAAAAAGAGCAAGCTTGCAGATCCACAGTCTTGATCAAATCGACTGAGTTTCTTAATGAGGAAAGACTGCAGCAGAAGAAAATACAGAGAAATAAACATCAGCAAGCTGGAGGAGGGTCTCTCCTGAGCAGGCAGAGCTTTGGAGAAACCAGGGAACAAATCATTAAGCCAACAAGACCCATGTGGTCCATTTCTCTGGGTCTACTACAGTCCTTTGCACAAATCAAAGCAGACTTCCCTGAAGATTCTGGTGAATGAAGGCACATGCCATGCTTGCCAAGAAATGTACCCAGAGTAGCAATTAACACTGTGGTTTATAGTGGCTAATTAAACACTAATTATGGTACGACATTAAAGCTAACCATCTCTTGGTGTCCTGTGATGCTAGGAGTTAAATGTTTGAACACATAGTCAGTGCAACTATACCCAAGGTTCTTAACAAGATCCTGGAAACTGTTAAAAGTCTAATGAACAGCCAATTCCTTTCATCCTCATACATCTTACACAGTCACAGTCTTGTAAGGAAATATTTATAGTCAATTACACTTAATGCTTCCTGCAAAACAACTAAATTGTTAAGAGACATTGGATGTTTGGTTACAAATCAAGACAAATATCCACTACTGCAAATCCAGCAGAAAGTGTACATACTCCAGGAAAATCTGTGAAAAAAGCAATGCTTACTTAAAGCTGCCTAAAAAAGCAAGCATGCAGATTCACCATCTTCCTAAATTTCAAATCGTCTTAAATGCATAGAGATGAGATGCTGATTTGATCTGTGAGGTACTTAAAGTAGCCTGACTTGCATTTGCTGAATTTGCTCAGCTCTTTTCCATGATCAAAGGGTGCATAAGCTACACAACACATTAAAAGCAGAAAGAGAGGGGCCAGTTCCTACAGCCTGAGAACAGCTGTTATCTCTCTTTTCTTTGAGTGCAGCAGCAATTACATCCACCTTTTATCAACCTCAAATAGACTTGAACTTGATAAATCTGCTACTGCAAGCATAAACAGCAGCTTACCTTGAGCCTCTGATCAGATGCAAAGCATTTAGATAAATCCTCAACTACCTCACAGTGGAGAACCAGAAGGACCATACTAACTAAAGTGACTCATTAGGGCTAGAAGCTCAATCATCTCAAGCAAGAGACTGGGCTGATTGTAACTTAGTTTGGTTATTCCAGTTGGTTTTAAGACTTCAAAACAAAACCATGCTCCATTCAGAACTAATGTGGAATGAAACTCTGGAAAAAGCAAATCCCAAAAGACTCTTCAGGCCAATATGAGCTTTGCAGTACCGCTCCTTCAAGCGCAAGGTGAACTGAGAAACATTTCCAGTATGTCCTTTAGTGCATTGCCTAAATTGAGCCAAACTTTATCTTGTTGATCCAGGCTTGATCACAGCATGGAAACAGCAGCTGCAACCACGTAATCCCAAAGATGTAAACGGTAACGTCCTCTTGTCAGTACTGCTCTGCAGCCTTCTGCTCTGTATCCTTCCCTCGCTTGCTCATACGCCCATCCTCTGTTGCCTCTCTCCACCCTTTCTCCCTCCCTCCCTCCATCCCTCCCTCCCTCCCTCCCTCCCTCCTTCTTTCCCCTTCAGAGAAACTGCAGGGCTGGCGTTCATTGTCTGAGGCATGAAGCAATTGTTCCACTCAACAAATCCTGTCCCTTGCCCTTTCTCCCCACCTCTCTCTGTCTCACTCTCTCTCTACCTATCTGTACACACATACATATACATCACTCGAGACAGCGGTAGGTGTCACAGGAAGGAAGTGTCTACATTAACACTACATGATCTCTAGATCTTGAACCATCAACCATAAATAAATGTAAATAATGGAAACAAGCATGGAAAGAATGTTATCTATATTATAAATTCAATCTGGTTTCAATGACTGTAATATGCAAGTCCTGAACAATTTCACAGCTTTATAATCATTTCTGGGACACTAGGAAACTAAAATGGTTCGGGGATCTGTAGAACATCAAGACCCAACAACATTGATATAAAGTTTTTTAACTTCTAACACCCAGAATTAATCATATTTAAAAAGTGGAGATCAAACCTCAACAGGGATTGCCTTGGATAATTACATTATATTTTGTATAATTTAATTCCTGATTTATATCATTATTTAAATGTTGAATAAAACGGTACCTTTTTTATAAAACCACACCGTAATTATTGTATGGATATTGTATATTTATCACCAATAATCTACATAAAGAATAAGCAGACTCGGTACTAAGCTCCAGGGCAAAATCCCCAAACACACACACACACACACACACATCAATATTTCAGTACCTTTCCCCATAAAAATCACCGCAAACCACAACAGAGCCAGCAAAAGAGCTGTACTAGCATTGCCAAACATTTATGTAACCACAAGCCAAAGCTTAAAAAAACTTTTCATAAACCCGTCATATTTTAGCAGTAACCATTTACATTTTTATTTTAATTTTAATTTACAAGTTCATATTTACTGTTCATTTTGTGTATAATC
Organism: Crenuchus spilurus; assembly: GCA_036984385.1. Lineage (NCBI taxonomy): Eukaryota > Metazoa > Chordata > Actinopteri > Characiformes > Crenuchidae > Crenuchus > Crenuchus spilurus. The sequence goes on along the minus strand of BRDA01051909.1, from coordinate 8,438 downwards.
CAACAAAATAAACACTAACTAATAAGAAAAATGTAAATCAATCACTACTTTAACATGAGAAAATGTAATCTCTGTTCTGTCCAAAGTTTCACATGACTGTGTAAACTGTAAACGACAAATCTACAAATGTTCTAACAAATTCATAATTTATCATTTAAAGTGATAATCAAAAATTGATTTGCAGTTTGATTACTGTAAAAACTAAAAAGAGATTCTGGCCATTAGCTATAAAAATCAACATTACTGAACAGTAAAATATTTACTGTTTTTATGCATTTCATTGCAGATTACAGTGAATACTAAACATTAGATATTACTGTCCTCAGCAGCAAAGGGATATGACACAGATTTCCATCAGAAATTTATCCAACTAGAATGCCTGCAGGACACAGGAAATGAGGCCGTATGCCTGAGTGTCTGTGGGATGGAGGGAAGAATTGTCCTTTTGTTGGGTCAACAAAGTGAGAACAAAGCTAATTTGGGCCATAAAACCAGTAAAAACAAAACAAATGTTGTTCTAAAGCATCTTAGTCATCCACCAGTCTACCACTGAGCTAACACTGCAAAAACTAAACCACTTTTATCTGACCACTACTGTAAAGCGTCCTATAGTAAATCTGACACAAACAGATCTGCTGTCTGTGATGTAACAATTTAAACCTGTGGTCAAACGATAATAATAACAACAATAATAACAATAATAATAATAATAATAATAATAATAATAATAATAATAATAACAAAAGATTAAAAGCTTTTTTTTCCTTCTTTTTTTAAATGCTGAAACTCATCTGAAACAGTTAAGTTACAAAGTCAGGCACGGTAACAGAATGGCACAACCAAATACAAACTTGTGGCAATAACAGAAAATGGCAAAAGGAGAATTACTGAGCTAAAAACACACTAATATGAGAATGATGGTGCTAAAAACACAGCAATAAGGGAATGGCACAGCTAAAAATGGACCAGTATGAGAATGGCCGAGCTAAAAACGAACCAACAAGGGAATGGCACAGTTAAAAAAAGCACCACTAGGAGAAAGGCACAGCCAAAAAGCACCAATATGAATGCACCGATAGTAGAAAGGCAAAGCTGAAAATGCATCATGTATGAGCAAGTGTATTAAAATTAACTTGATTACTTCTACTTCAGATTTGTCAGGAGAACTATAGTGCTATTGTTACTTTAGTTGCATCTCATTCTTGGCCAGGCTTCCCAAAAGCCCATTATACCAGCTGCTAACACGCTTATTCCTCCGCTAACCAAGGTCATCCATCACCGAGGCTAAACATCTCAGCGTCCATCGATTTGACTCCCTGTCCTTCATCACATCAGATTACACTCTATCTCAGTCTCTGCTTAAAGACACAGACATCCACAATGGACAAGACTCAATTTAATGAGGTCCTTCGGAGGCTACCATGAAACCTGGCATCTTCTGAGTCGCCGAGATTGGTTGGCTGAGAAAAATGAGCCGATATTAAGAGTGCTTGTATTCACTGATCAGCAAAAGTTCTTCATAAAAAGAGAATATTGCTTGTTTCATATACAGTATGTTCTGACCAAGTCATTTAATTGGACAAGAGACATTCCATGAGTGCTAATATAGAGTAGAACAGCACTAGGACTTTAACTATACATGTATCCCAGGTGTACAGGTGAGCTCCACCATTCAATGATCAAGCTAACTCTCCAGAATCATTCATGATACCAAAGTGACCATCAGCAGACTGGTGGCACAATAAACAGAAACATACACACAACTGAACATGATACAAGGTGGTTGGTCAGAAGTAACACACAAATTAGTTACGCAGGAAAACGTCCAGTCTCAGTCCACCGTTTGTGATGGCAGATCCAAACAAATTATTAAATTAATCAAACAAATAATCTCTAGTCACTTATCAAAGTAAAGTAATAAATGGCACTCAGAGAACTGTTGTATAAAAGCAACATCACACCCAAGGTTGTACTGTTATACTGATTATCAGCCTGCAGCTTAATGCTTATGGCCAAATCACTGCCATGCATAGGTAGGACAGTTTCACATATTTGCTCAGTTCTGGTTTCTTCCACAAGTTGCTGACAGTGACATTTTAAGCTTAAGTTCAGCTGTTTCTCCACCAGGAATTTAGCACATATTTTGTGTAAGAAGTTGTAGGAAATATTAGTCCATAAATAACTTCAATAAGCTTTATACAATAGAATAAAAAATATCCATCCACAAACAACTGGGGACAAACTATCTACAATAGATTAGGGTATAACAGCCCATAAACAAGCCCAATAAACTTTATACAATAGAATAGGAAATATTTCTACATAAAACAACTAAGTGAACTTTGATACAATAGGAGAGATCATTGCATAAACAACCTAATTAGTACTCTACAAGATAAAAGTTCATAAACAACCGCTATAAACACATTAGTCCCCACGCAACCTCAATAAGCACTCTACATTGTCCATAAACAACTTAAAGAGAGTACCAACAGCGCAGACTGGAGATAGTAATGGTATCGTCTTTCAATTTTAGCATCTGCAACATTAGGCCATCTGAGCAATAACAGCTTCAAATAATATTCATTACAATGAACACTCTGTCTGCTTAATAAAGGCAAAGCATCCTTACTTCAATGCAGCTGGTGATTAAAGAAAGCTTGGCAGTTCTGATTTATTTATTAGCTCGTTTGGTGTGATGGAAAGGCCTGGAATTCCAAATGAGCAAAAGCCCAGTTCAGTTTAAATGATCACATTAGCGATCACATTCACTTTGAATGATCACATTAGCTCACAGCTGAGATATCAGAACTGATGCGTGGGGGTTTCTTTAAAGGAAAGCTTCATCAGAAAAATGCTAATGCTGTGGATAACAAGCAGCAGCATTAGCATTTTTTCTGAGTTAATTATTTCACCAAGTACTTTTAATTAAGTTAAAATGATAAGATGCCATTCAACAGTACAAAGTGATGTGGATTTTTCTGGGATACATTAAATTACCAACTATAGCTTGTGAATGAACTTTACTGTATAAAGTGAAAATGTTTGGGAACATCTTACCTTCTTTTGACATTTTAGCATAATAATAATAATAACAATAATAATAATAATTAATAAACTGGTTAAAAATGATTAAGAACACCTATAAAGCTCAACATGGCATCTGATGGACAGTAAGTCCTGACCTTCAACAAAAATAGTCAATCAGCTTGCTAGTAAAGGCATGGAAAAGAAGAAGAAAAGCCCCACCACCACCTTTTTGATACACAGTATGTTCTTATGAAGTATCTAGAAATGCCTGAATATTTTATCAGACTTTACAGAAAAAAAATGGTTTTCAGATATATGTCTGATATGAGTCAGATGACTTGACTATATGCTTGGGAACATTGGCTGCTGAGTGAACAGACCTGCCTATAAAGACTTTTAACTTCTCAATCAACAGAAGATTTTATTTTGCATCAATCAGATATTTGCTAACCCTTCAAGTCAATTTAGCTTCATCAAAGTGTGGTATAAAGAACAGGTTTATGGTCCACTCATCTGGCCCAAGCGGATTTCACAGGAATGTTCAGTTCTATTTAATGACAAGCCAGTTTAGAGTTCTCAGTAAATAATTCTCTAAAAATCTCTAAGCAAAGAAATAGAAGAACATACCTGAAGCACTGCCCTCCTGATCTTTGGAGAAGTCGATGCCAGCTCCTATTAAAGTCATGATCTTCTCAATCTGAAAGAACGAGAGAAAGATGGCTGTTAGGGAACAAATTCCTGAAAGAAACTGTAGCTAAGTTGAGTTCTACCAGTGTTCAGAAGCTGGTGTTTATGTGAAGGTTAGTCTTTCATGTCAAAATGTTATATATTAAGTCTGCATTGGGGAAAAATATTTGTGAAAACATCTTACATTTTTATAAACAAAAACATTTCTTGTCATGAGAATGTTTTAAGAACATAGTATATACTAAGAGCATATTATTCAAAATGTTCCGTCTTATTCCACTGGCATATTCATATGGCTAATGCTAAATGAAAAGATTATTACCAACAATATGTGTCCCATGTATTCCCCCATTTTATTGCTTGGAGAATGCAGAAAATTTGTAGTGAGAATTGTCACTTCATATTACCTGGGTTGATCAAATACTAGATGGCTCTGCAGAGTTGACCGAGTTCCTATTGAGTTGAGTGAGCTGAATGAGCCTATTTCCACAGTTGTGATTTACAAACAATTAAATGTTTAATGACAAATTAATTATTTTTCTCAACCAACACATCAAATATTTAACTTCTGCATTCATATCTTAAAATCTAGTTACAGAACTGAGTTGCTCAGCTCAGCAACCAATTTTCACCCAGTGGGCATAATGCTCACTAATTAGCAATTATGTGTCAGGTAAATGTCTTTAAGGGTACATTTACATTGTATGTTTCTTGCTGGATTAAAATGGATCTGGGTTTTTTTGACATTGCATTTAATTTAGAATTTCATTCTAAATAAAATGAAACTGGCTGAGACTGAGGAAAAGTCATGACTTCTGATTGATTCAACTGATTTCCAAAAACGGAGGTTAATCTAATGAAATAGGAACCAAACCCAGAGATCACTGAGGAAAGGCCAGTGTGACTGCCTTTATCTAGACAGAAAAGAGGTCGAATAAAGTTCACATCTCAGACAGATTGGGACAGAATCTCAGACTCTTTCATTTGTGAGACTGCAAACTTTAAAAGATGACATTTATGTCATAAGAACACTAAGGGCACATTATTTTAGATACATTATTTTATCTGATCACTTTTATTTCCAATTATTATTTTTCAGACACATGTATCTAAAGCAGAACATTAATTTATCAATTATGTTTAAGTAACTAGAATACACAAAGAACTGAAACGTGATTGGTTTTATGATAAACTGTTGGTGTTATTAAAGCTGTAGAGGACAGCATTGAGTAATATATGAGCTCAAGCTGTGCCTGTGGTCAGTGTAGAGCTACTGAGTGTTGACAGACAGGACGCAGGACAGCTGGTCATTTAATTTGGCTACTTTAGACTTGCACTCTAAAAGGTGTAAACAATAAACAAAAGATCATAAACAGTGAAATAATAATTTATGACATCTGCCATATAATTATCGAGACAGCCCTACTAGACATGAAGCAATGTCACACTTTGCTTTTATGATATACTGACATTTAAACTGTATTTTTATTTAAAGGGCCCATATCATGGAAAGGTTCATGCTGTTTTTAAATAAATGAGTGAATAAACAATTTACTCTTGAGTTCATACAGTTCAAAAAGAAAAATTAAACTACAAAAACAGTCCATTTCAAATTCCCTGCGTTTAGGTCACAGAAACCCATACATTTACATATATATATGCATATCCATCCTAAAGACATATAGCATCCCCCTTTTCACACTGAACCGTTTCAGAATAGATGGTTTTATTAATGAGGCACAATATAGTAAATCAGAACAGAGTTCATTACCAGTTTTAAAGGGACAGAATCAAAACAGGGCTAAAGAGAGAATTATTGATTCTGAAAATGATTATATAAAAATGAATTATGACTGTTTTTAGAATATACCTGTTAAAAATATTAAAATACAGTAAAATGTAGAATTATGTGACCTATAATTTTAAGCTTCTAACCTTTAAAATGATCTATTTGTAACTGAAGCATGTTGATACTGAAACACTCCTACAGGACGGAATTAAAAAGCAAATGTTAAATTTAGTGATGTCACAGAAACAAAACAGTCAAAACAGACTGTTCTTGCAGTTTAGTTTCTATACACAGACTCAGTAAGCTTTCCAGAGTTACATCACTGCCTGATGAGTTTTCAGGTCAGATAGAGGAAGAGGCGAACACTAACATTAACAGACAAAGAAGAGAGTGACCAACTTCATATTAAAATGGTTTCTCTTAAAAAGTATTTTAATTAGACCATGTCACTCTCTCACTGCAACTCAGTCTTGAAATGAACTGAAATAACCTTTAGAATGTATGAGTTCCTGTGACAGACTGCGGTACAAAAAAAAAAATAGAGCCTGAAGAGAGAAAGCTTATTATGTTGCTTAGCTAAGCGAAAACAAAACCAAGGAAGCACAACTAGCAGCTGGCTGATAAACTCTGAGAGAGCAGAGATGAGACAAGATGAAGAAAACAAAAGACACCTGCACCTGTTAAATAATATTCACCACCTAGCACAAGTCAGCCTGAAAATCAGAGCTAAAAACACAAACCAAAGCATTTCAGAAACTAGAGACAGACATAGCAACTATTCAATACTGTTTATGGTAAAATAACACTACTGACATTTTATTTCTGCTATGGTTACAACACTGGCATAATGTTTATACAAGGTTAACACTGCTTGAAATATCCTTTATGCTAGATTAACAATGCTGACAAACCGTTTATGCTATACCATCAATGCGGAGTTACCATTTATGCAAACTAATAATGCTAATACACTGTTTATGTTAAACTAAAAATTTTGACATGCTATTTATGCTAAACTAACAATGCTGCCTTACCTTTCATGCTAAACTAACAAAATTATTAAAATGCTGAAATATTGTTAATGCTAATACACTGTTTATCCTCAACTAACAATGCTAATACACCGTTTACGGTAAACTAGAAATGCTAATACATAGAGCTGGACGATATGGCCAAAAAATGTATCACGATATTTTTTTCTGTATTGATCAATCTCAATAATTATCACAATATTACATTTTCGTTGTTTCTCCTCTCACATCACAACTGTTTGGGTCATTTTCACCAAAACCTGATTTAGCAGGGATCTAACATGAACATTTCCAAAATGCATTTAAAGATAAAATTCCTTTTGATGATTTAAGATTAAGGTCTAAACTTAATGTGAATATTAATTTCAAAACATTTATTTTTTAATGCCTATTTATTCGTGTTTTAAAGATGAAGTCCACAAAAGTGTATCATTACTGCAACGTGACATTACACTAAATATATGACAAATTTTTTTTTTTTTTGGTACTTTTGAAAGGACATTCACAACATTCATGTACAGAGCTATATAAAAATATGTATAGTAACCATTTTTTGTATTTATTATTTTTAATGTTTTCTAATTTCTCATTACCGCACCATACTGAATGATTTACAGCAAGATTTTTACTATATTAACTAAAAACTAAAATGTTTTTAATACACCAAGATTAGATAAAAAGCTTTATGAATTATGTAAAATTCAATTTCTAAAGAAATATATGACATGACAATATATGACTATCTGATAATTAATTAATTTGTTAATAAACAACAATTTCAGGAATGAGAATAATGTTGAATATTTTGTAAATGAGATTTAGCAAGTTAAGCAGTTTAATATATTCACAGTTAAGCAAGAGTACAGATAACTTCTTTGCTTACACATTCAACACAATATTCCATTGTGAAAAATAATGTTTATTTTCATGAACAGTTCAAATTATCAAATTTCTGTAATATTAGTTTTTTTTTTAGTTTTCCCTCCATTGCCTTTTCTTGGTCATGTTTTTTGGACAGATTATTTTATTTTCCCATTTTGCTTATATTCCTGATACCTGGAAATAGAAAAGTATAGGAATGAACAAATTGTGAAATGCATTACTAAGTATGTAACTTTTCATCTGGAACAATTGTGTCTGGGTGTGCAATTTTCTAAATGATATAGTTCTTTCCTATAAATTCCCATAACCTTTGTCTTTCTTTTCTTCTGTACTCCTGAAGTAGCTCAGGATTGCTGTAAATCTTGTCCCTAAACTTTGACAGTGGGGTTTTTAGCTTTATCCGTTTTTTCTCTCAATAGCAAGTAATACACAATGCATATATTTCATGTCAACAAAATATAAACAAAAAAACCCAAAAACCTAACTGTATCCAAAGAGGTCTGACATCTTATACTGTGCACAGAATTCATGTTATGACAATCAGGAAGTAAACATCTATATGATGTTTCATAATCAATTTCTCATTACAGAAAGCTGTAGCGGTAAGTGAGAATGCTGTTGCGGAGGATGAGTGACCTTAACCATTTTTGCTAACTATGGAGGCACCATGAGGCCTAGGTAAACTTTCACTCATGTCATGTCACACGCCATCATCGCTTCGCGATGGTAGGCTGCACAGACGAGTCACTTCTCTCCAGTGCCATCTGTCTCTGGTTGCTTGTAGGAGGCTAGCACCTGATAATCCAGTCCATGTCTTGATGTTATCCATCAAGGTTATTCTTGGTCTTCCACGTCTTCGTACTCCTTCCACAAGTCCAGTCATAACACTTCCTCCAATGCTCTCATGTGCATGCCTCATCACAAGACCGAAGTAACATAACTTGCGGAATTTAACGTGCATCAGTAACTCCTTTTGAGTTCTAGCCATCTCATATACTTGCTCAGTGGTCATCATCTTC
>BRDA01051908.1:0-23623 GCA_036984385.1 Crenuchus spilurus | reverse complement strand
CCTCTGCTCTAAATGTTTGTTTATTCTGTGTAGTACACATACAGTACCTCACACTGTGCAGCTGAAGATATGGATGGATTTTGGACAACATACATGTCCAGCAGCATGTTTTATTGACTTAGCTATTAGGACTGATAGTTGTTTCTGCTGCGTTAGAAAAATAACTGGAACTAACTCACACGGAAGCTATTGATTGGCATATGACAAGAATTCTCAGAAAGAGATATAGAGTCAGAGGAAGAGCAGATGGACAGACAGCACTGGCACAGAGGGGCTCATAGAGTTGGAATCATGTGGATTTACTGCATTTCTGGGTGGGAAAATAATCTGAGCACATGGTTGGACTCATATGGATTCAGTCCAGAAGTAGAAATGTGGTTTACTGCCACTCAGTAGACCATGCGTGGGCTGCTTTCATCAAAACTTCAAGCTCTAGTACATGATACCTTCCTGAGTACTGTTGTGCCATATAAGTCTTGTTTTTATCAGAACATCTGTTTTCTTTTGCTGGCACAAGGGAAGCAAATCAATAAAAAAAATCCTCTTGATCTTACCCAATTTATTCTGTAAACACACCTGGCAGTTTTACTTGATTGAGATTAGGAGCTGATGCAGTGCTTAGGGCCATGGGGGCAATTTATAGGAAATTCCAATATTTTGTTAGTTTTACTGTGGTGTCATTTTTGCCTCTCCATACAGTGTCATCATTACATACACATAATCATACATGTAAAGTGACATTTCCCGACTTTTTTTGTTTTACTGTTGATCAGCTTGGCTTGTAGCTCATGAAAATCCAAAAACCTAAAATCTCAAATTATTATATTTCAGTTTGAGTTTCTGTAAATTAATATTCAAAGAATATCAACATTAAAACAGAAAAGCTTGAAGTGTGTCACTTTAAATGTAATGTACTGTATATACACTGCTCAAAAAATAAAGGGAACACTAAAATAACACATCCTAGATCTCAATGAATAAAATATTCCAGTCTTTGAAATCTTTATTTATTACATAGTGGAATGTGTTGAGAACAAAATAACATAAAAATGATCAATGTAAATAAAAAATATTACCCCTTGGAGGTCTTTTGGACCATTTGGAATTATACTCAAAATCTCATACCACCCTCATGGAGTCTGTTTCTGACAGTTTGGGCAGAAACATGGATATTAGTGGCCTGCTGGAGGTCATTTTGCAGGGCTCTGGCACTGCTCCTCCTGTTCCTCCTTGCACAAAGGAGGAGGTAGCGGTCCTGCTGCTGAGTTGTTGCCCTCCTACGGCCCCGTCCATGTCTCCTGGTGTACTGGCCTGTCCTCTGGTATCTGCTCCATGCTCTGGACACTGTGCTGACAGACACAGTAAACCTTCTTGCCACAGCTTGCATTGATGTGTCATCTTGGATGAGCTGCACTACCTGAGGAACTCCTTGTGGTTTGCAGACATCGCCTCATGCTACCTTTATGGTGAGAGAACTGACAAAATGCAAAAGTGAACAAAGCATCACGCAGAAAGGATGAGAACAGAGAAAAGGTCTGTGGTCACCACCTGCAGAACCACTCCTGTATAGGGGTTGTCTTGCTAATTGCCTCTCCTTTCTACCTGTTGCCTGCTCCATTTGCACAATAGCAGGTAAAATTAATCCACAATCAGTCTTGCTTGCATTTTCGTTGTGTTGTTTAAGTGTTCCCTTTATTTTTTGAGCAGTGTATAAAATATATGACAGTTCACTTTGATGAATTAAATTATGAACACGAATGAACTTTTCCACAATACTATTTTCTAATAAGATGCACTAGTACCATAAGATGTTGAGTACCTCTGAACATGCTCATCAGCAAATACTCTTTGCATCTTTGCTTGAGGCTTTGTACTGTCAGATGTAGTTATACCTGTGGGAAAGTTGTGGGTTTTAGTTATAGTTAACAGGAAATGCAAGTACATGTCTTTACACTACTTTTACTTGTGCTTCTCAAAAAGATCATAAAAAACATAATTTATTTTTGCCAAGTGAATGGAAGTGAAAGCCACTGTTTATTTTAGGAAGTGCTGTTAACATATTGCTTAACATTATGTATCATGGCACAAAACTGCCCAGTCTTCATCTTAGAACATTACAGATATATCAATATAACATCAGCTTTTTGAATATATAGATTATTGACTTTATTTGTGGTGCAATTTTTTATATAAACAAAACAACTGCTTTGACAGTAAAATGTAAAGGCTTCAAAATATTATATTTGACAAAATGGAGCTTCACCATGAGAGAATTAGATAAATATACTTAGATAAATAAAATTGTACTAAAAAAAGTTATTATGAATTATCATCAAATCTAACAGTCTACTAACAATAATATAGTATACAAAATCATTACCAAAATAATAACCATAAAGGAGAAACAAATACAGTGGAACCTCAGTTATCCTTTGCCCTGGTTATCCAACAGTTTGGTTATCATTGACTTTTTTTTTGTACAAATTTTGTCCCAGTTATCATTCATCGACCCGGTTTTCCTTGGCATGCCCACATGACTTGCTGCTAATTTCGTGAAAAACAAAGCATCCACCCAAACGTTCATCATTCATTCTGGCTTTGTTTCTCATTGTCATTCTTTCTCATTGATAATGCTCAAAACAAACTAAAACACATCACACTAAAACGATGGTGAGCAGAAACAAATAGCAGCTGAGAACCCCTCCACACTGAGAACCACACCGGCATGCTCTAAAATCACCTTAAGAGTGATGTTAAATGTTATTTTATCCATTTAATTAGTCTTTTGTATTTTTTTCTCATTGTGTTCTGTATGCAAAACTATAGTTATTATATATAACATGTATTTTTGTTCATATTTTGGAGTGTTTGGATTAATTGGATTTACATTATTTCTTATGGGAAATATTGCTTTAGTTATTGTTTATTTTGGTAATCATCAGGCACTTTAGAACAGATTAATGGTGAAAACCGAGGTTCCAACAACACAAAACTAGCACATCAAATCAATATCTGTGTGTGAGAACATTTTCTGGGATCTTCTGATTAGCTTATAGTTCTGACCTGGCCCAAGAAGAGAATGTGTGGAGAATTTTGAAACTGCAACTACAACTGTTGCACATCTTAAGATGTGTTTGCAGGAAGAATGGGAGAAATAACACCTGAAACTTGGTATTCTCAATGTCAAAATATCTTTTAAGTGTTGTGAGAAGGAATGGCAACATTAAGAAGTGGTAAAATGCTTGACTGTGCCAACTTTTTTGAGTTACAGGCCTGAGACATGCAGGAATTGATGTTTATTAACAAATGAAGTGAAGCTGACCAGACAAAGTGTGAATTATCTTGGATTTGTGTTAATTATGATATGCTGGCCTTATATTGCTTCCAGGCTACCTGGACACAGTAGATCAATAATCAATATATCTGTCAGCCATTTTTAAACTGAAATTCAGTTTATGAAGGTCGTAGCTTTTGTGAAGAGGATTTTTGTATTTTGTGTCTATAAAAGCTGCTGAGAGTGATGACTCTAGAGCTGACAAAGGACTGATTAGATTTCATACAGCCTGCAACAAATCTCTGTCTGTCCTGTGCAGACAGGCAGCCCTCTTTTATCTAAAGGACAGCCGTCTCTCTAGCTAGCCTTTCAGTTAAAACCTGAGTTTACAGACATTATCCAAGATTAAAGAGTTATTACAGGTGTTAAATTACTTTTGTGAGAAATATATCACTAGCACTATTTTTAAGGTTCACAGCAAACATGACCATAGTTTGTAAATGTCCTTGTGTTTGAAAAAGGTGCTATATAAATGTAACTTTTTATTATTATTATTATTATTATTATTATTATTATTATTATTATTATTATTATTATACAAAGAACAGGATTAGGATATGTTTCGTTTCATATTCTGCTTTTTTGTAATATTATACACCTAACTGCACATTCACATGGCATTCTTATTGACATTTACAATATTATGCATTTACAATATGATTATAATAAAAATATCTTGTAGGCTGAGAGTTCTCATTTCCATCTATTTCAGTATAACCTGTCCAAGGAAACTATCCCCTTATATCATAAGCACAATGTAAGTGTTTTTAATTACAGTCTTTTACAAGCAGCTGTAATTAATGTGATTAGCAATTAGAGGCCTAATTGCACTGGCCAAACTCATGATGGTGATTAATATGCAATTAGCTGAACTGCTATAGGAACATCCATCCATTATTGATGGCCACACAAGGCATTGTGTTTCTCTTTGCCTTGAGATACGAACAAATAAGAAGAGCAATCAGAGGAGATGAGCTATTGATTATCTGAAAGGTGCTGTGTCTTCACACAAGCCCAGTGTTTTTGCCAGTTCAAGATCCAATATGACAGTGTTGAAATATAAATGTTTTGATTTGTCCACAGGCTTTGTTCACTGCAGTTGTTCTGTCCAAATTTTGTGTCTCAGGAGAAGCTTACGGGTACCTTGTCCAAGTCTTAAGGTCTATCTCCCAGCATTAGTCTTTCAGAAATGTTACTCTGTCCGTAAGCATTTTGGCTTTTGGGGTCTTCCACTGTAATTGCAGTATGAACTTTATCCAAGCCTGTTCTATTCAACTCTTTCATCATTTGTAATTGCTGTAATCATTTTTTGCTCATGAAAAGTAGTAGGGCTTTTACTGCCACTCACGTGCACTGCTGGAGGTGGGTGGAGAACATGATGGGCAGGATGAGACATGAGCAGACATGTGAGGGATGAAGATGATGAATGGTAGAAGAAGATTGCCTGTCACACTGGTAGGATCTGCTGTTTTCATCACAAGGCAGTGTTCTCATACGCTAAGCCATGCGAAGTGTTTCTGCTAGATGTGTGGGCAACATCAAAACGCCATGGTGCCCACACAAAGTGACAAAGCATTATGTTGCGTGGAGACAAAGTATGTTGTCAGATTATATTTTGTACAACTATTTGTTGTGTGATTTTTAGGAAGCTGTCTACTTTTAAGTTTTTTTTTCACTTTCAGGAAAGGCTATTTGTTCTGAAGTGTTAAAAATAACAGCACAAAAACAATTTTCTTTGGATGGATTGATGCCACAGAAGATTGAGTCCTTTAAAATTAGTTTTCTTTCTTTTTTTTTTAAACCATCCACTGACAGTACTTTAAATGCACAGTATGTTCGGGTTATCTTTTAGCAGAATTTAAGATAATCGGTAAAAACACATCTAATCATTATAAACTAAGAAGTTGTTTGATTATTTTACCTTAGAATAAGCTGTTTATATCTACATTGGTCGCGGGTTGAACACCAACTGAGGCCGTCATGTTGCATCGCCATGTTTCTACAGTAGTTCGAAAAGGACAAACAAGAGGCGAGCAAAAACCGTTTGTGTTGTAATGACGAATTGGCCACTCAAATTCGATGGTGCTGTAGCTTTGTTTTACCATTGGCTGACATAAAACAGGAGAAGAAGAAGAAATACACATATACAGTGGTAACCCTACTTACGAGCATCCCTACTAACGAGTATTCCAGGTAACGAGTCGAGATCTCGGAATATTTTTGTTCCAGGTAACGAGTAAAATTCCAAGTAACGAGTAGCATAAATTTGTTCAACTATGCCAAACTGCTAGGGGTGCTGCGGTCGTAGCATCTCCTAGATGCTACCGTAGAAGAAGAGGTCAGTCAATACCTTTGACTGCTGTCCAGTGGAAGTGAAAGTGCTAGTGAAAGTGATGCTAGGGTAGCAAAAGGTAGTGAACAAGAAAGTTAGATAAATGTTACTTTTACTTTTCATATAAGTGTAACCATGCCATACACGTACGCCCGTCCTCTTTAGCCACCATCCTACACGAGCACCGTCGGTCTCCCTCTCCTCAGCGGCCAGCCTACACGAGCGCCGTCGTCGTCTCGTTTATTTTTTTAAAAAACCCATATAAACACATTATTTAGCATATTAAAGTATACTGTATATTGGCCGGCTGACACGGATTAATCAGTTTTACATGTATTCTTATGAGGAAAATGCATCCAGCTAACGAGCAAACCAGCTAACGAGCTTGGCTCCTGCACGGATTAAACTCGTAAGTAGGGTTACCACTGTACCTCAATAAGAAGCAATACACGGAGGAGAAGTAAGAATAAAGGTTTTTTGGTTTATTTGTTAGATGGCGGAACATTCTTATGCTCGTCAAGATTCTTATGCTCGTCTCAGACAGTGACACATAGTTTGTATACCAACCTTCACTGACGTAGATTATTAAGCCGCCCCCTCTGGTTTTCCCAGACTGCTGGTTACGGCCTGCTCGGAAGAGCTGCTGGCCGGCGAGCTGGAAGGCCGTGTCCGGCATGCTCTGGTTCAGCCATGTTTCTGTGAGACAAATCACCGCGCAGTTCCTCATGTCCTCAGAAACATTCATCCTTAGCCGCAGGAGGTCCAGCTTGTTGTCCAGAGAGCGGACGTTGGAGAGGAAAAGAGATGGAATTGGGGGACGATTAGCGTTAGCCTGGCTAGCACGTAGCCCCGTTTACCCTCTTCTGCCGCTGGTCTTGTCTCCTCCTCGCGGCCTGTGTTTCACTCCAGCGAGCCGGTGTCTGGAGAAGCCGTAGTCTGCCCAGCTCAGCCCGAACATTATTATCCAAAGTTTCTGCTTCTGTGGCTAAACTGTCTCTTATCTGAATGAGTTCGGTTCGGCTGTAACTCAGCCGCATAGGTCGCATGAATTCAGTATCAGAAGTGAGATAAATCGACATAAAACTACTAAAACTGGGTAGCTAGGAGCGTGAGAAACCGCTGCGTAACTGCGCGCCGCCGTCTTGCCGTGAAAAAAAAAAAGTGATGTGTTTACTTTACTTGAAGTGCAGAAAATGTTTCGTCTGCATTGTAGCTATAATAATTTTACATATTACATTTCCTAATTTCTAATTAAAATTAATCTTACCACTTGACATATCACTAGCTCTAAAGCTGCTATTAGACATCGCATTCGGGAGTATCAAAGATTTGACACCTTCCAGCCACCGTAGAGACTTCTTTGTGTTTGGAAGTGGGGGGTGGGGTGGTGGTGGGGGGCTGTGGAAATAGTTTTTAGTTGGTTGCAATATGGAAACTAAACCACTAGATGTCACTGGAAACTACATACTGTGCCTTTAACAGGACTTATTCTCTACTTTATGAATGAATGAATTAATGTTACACTTATATAGAGCCTTTCTCATGCCCAATGCTTATTTACAATCAACACAGACTAATTCCACACTTAGAACTCAACCACACACACCGGCAGAAGTAGCAGCCACCATGCTGCACTTTTTTTTATTGTATATTATGGTAACACTTTACAGTAGGAGACTGTTTAAAAAGGCTACATGACACCTTAATAAGATCATTATGCCAACCTACATAAACATTTATAAAGGCTTTTCCCAATAAGCATGATCTGTCATAATGGTTAACAGCTAACTTGACCTACATAACAAATGATGGCTATTGGAGTAAGCTTTTATAAATGTTTGTGTAGGCTTATGTCATTTGCCATAATGACCTTATTCATATATCACTTAACCTTATTAACATCCTCCAACAGTAAAGTGTTACCTTAGGCATGGGCTAGAGGGGTATAAAACTCCCTCAGCATAAAGTGAAGCTGTGTTCTCTGGGATGATGGTGCTCCATCCAGTACTTTTGGTATAAGATGCGGAGTTGGTAAGATGTAGTAGTAAGATGGTGATCATGACCTCAGTTATGCTCTTGTCACTGAATGCAATCAAATTCTCACACCAATGCTCCAAAATTTTGTAGAAAGCCTTCCTTGGACAGTAGTCCTAATACGTTTGTCCATATATTGTATTATGGGCACAGCTGTGAGCTTGAAATTAGGGAACTGGTCTTGTGACTAGATGGTCACTGGTTTAATCCCCTGAAATGACATGACTGAAGTATCTAACCCTCACCTGCTCCCCAGGCACCATGGATAGGGTTGCTCACTGCTCTGGATATTTGTGCTCACTGGCCCTTAGAGTGTGTATTCACTTGTATGTGTGTGTGTTTCACTACACAGATTGGTTAAACGAGTATGTCAGATTACTCTGTGTGCAATTCCATTGGTCAATGAATGTGCATTTTCACTTTTCACTTTGACTTTAATGTGTGTCACTCTGAAGAACCATTTTTGCCATTTACATTTTATATTTAAAAGATTTTTTGATGTAGAATGAACAATCACTATTAGACTGTAGACTTAATCTCATTTTTAAATGACTTAAACATCCTACACTCTTAACCAAGAATGATTGTAGAGATGTTTTCTGTGTTCATAAAGTCCTGCGTGTGAAAAAATGAAAGATATTTTCAAAGGGGTCAGTTTTATGGGATGCAGCTGTTATCTAATATCTTTTTTCTGTGTACTGTCCTTCAGACATCACTGCATGTTCATCTGAAATGGCTATTTCTGTCTCCTAACTCTTATACCCCTCCTACAGTCTTATTGTAGTGCCTCTGTGCCCACTGAGACTGACTCCCCCTCCACCTCTCAGATGTGAGGAGGGTTACATTGTATAGCACTGTGAAGCAACAAGCTTGTGCCCTTAAATTCTGACCTGAACAACTGCACAGCCAGTATGGTGCCATGCAGCTGTGCTGTGTCAGGATGGCTTTATTTCTGTTGAGGACATTGGAGCCAAAGGTCAAAGCCCAGAGGTCAGTCTAAACATATTGCCAGATATACCTTCAATTAATGGCTCACTCAAAAATCATAATTATTTACACTATACAGGGCCGGTGCTCCGCATACGCGGACTACGCACTGTGCATGGGGCCTCATTTGTGGATGGGGGCACCACTTAAAACTTTGCTGTGCACCCCCAAGGCCGACACTAAGTTTTGAGAAAAATCCTTTCTTCACACATGCCTGCTGAACAATGGCCCGGCCCGCGATGGACTCGGATCTTATGGGGCAATTCAGCTGAGACTTTCGTGCTGGAGGGAGGCAGGATGGGGTCACAAATGTTTGTGCTTAGGGCACCCACATGCCTAGCACTGGTACTGACACTATATGTCCAAATGTTTGGCATTCAGCAACTTTAAGTTGCATCCCTGACATGTGTAAATGCACAGCTTGTCTAGTCCCTGCAGAGAAGCAGTGACAAAAGAATAGGACTCTTTGTAAGCCAAACCCGAACCTGTAGGCACCATGTCTAATGCCAGGCATGGTCTAGTGGAGTGTAAAGCCCCCCCAGCACTGAGCATGGATCAGTAGCACTATGTTCTCTGAATGATGGTGCTCAATCCAGTTCACTTTTGTGATCAGGTGGGAAGTTGGGGATGAAGTGAGGTGATAATCATCCAACATCCTGACTTCACTTATAATATTGTCACTGAATGTGATCAATTATTCACAACAATGCTCCAAAATTTAGCAGAAAGTCTTCCCTGGACAGTAAAGACACAGTCCAGCAAAACCAGGATGAACTCTTTTTTAATACCCCTGATTAAAAAAAACCCCAACTATTTGTATATAACTATAACTATGCTGTCTGAGCATGTGTTGCAATATTTTAGTAATTTCTTTGGCGAATTAACATTAACATGCATTAACAAACCTAAAGTAACACTTTACTGTAGGGGGCACTTCATAAGGCTACATGACACATGAATAATTACTTTATTCCTTTTTGTCCATTTAGTGTATTTTTCCACTTACCTTACATGGTTGATTAGCCAAGACATGTTTGGGGTTTAAATTTAATTTAGTTTGTAACATTGCAACATAACGGGACCTGTGTGGGTCTACATCTACACAATTACATGTATTACAAGTGTAGAACTGGTGCTCACTGTGCACCATTACAGACTTTAAGGATAGTGATCATGGAACAGATTCATTTCTTTTCATTTACAGCACTTACGTCATATGCTCTTATCCAAAGCAACTTGCAATTTCTGTCAGGTTGCATTTGTTTTTAAATGTAATGTTTGGAGTCTTGCCCAAGAACTTTTATTGGTAAAGTGGGGAGTACTTGCCCTGACTGGGAATTGATTCCTAGTCTGCAATGTGGGAGGCAGTATTGCTGTTGGTGATGGCAGACTCTTATTTTTTAAAGCTCACAGTAAGTCATACTGTGAGAAGTGCATTAATGTCTGGGTGTGGTTCGATTGAAAGATGTTTTGGTGATGACTTTTGACAGAAACAACAGACTATTTAGGTGACTATTGTTTAAAGCTATTGCTCTAAGCTCCACTTCTAAACTTAAGAAGCCAAATGTGAACTCCAAACATGTCTTGGCTGATCAACTATGTCTGATGTAACTGGGACATTTTTTTAGTGGGACGTTATTTTAAGGTTTATGCTATTTTACGACACTCTGTATGTCATGCTAAACTTTAAAAGTGTAGAGCTAAGACATGTGGGGAATTCAGCTTTCAGAATTATCCTTCTCTCCTCTCTCTCTCTCTCTCTCTCTCTCTCTCTGTAGTGTACTGTGTGCACTCGAAAACCTTATATGGACGACTTGACATTTAAACACAGAACACCACTGAACTCCATTAGGTCTCTAGTATTATTAAAACAAAATAATCTGTGAGCCCAGTGCCAAAACAAATGTCTCCCTTGATCCACCCATGGTTGGACTGGGATGCAACATTGGAAAAGCCTCTTGGAGACTTGTGATTTTCGTAACGGGCGTCCACCCTCTTTTCCAAAACACAGTTCTCATCAAGAGCTTGGCTGTAATTTCTTTGGCAGTCCATTCAGCATTATGTAACACATGTGAATGTGCCTATTGTGGAAAATGTAAAAAATAAGATGTTAATGGCTAAGGCTGTGATGTGGCATAAAAACAGTAAAAGTTAATTACTTATATTAACTTATACTTATTTACACTGACATATGCAAAAGAGTGAAACTTAGTGAGTTGAAGACGACACCCTGCAGTGAAGGAACAGCTTTGCTCTTATCTAATCTCATCACTTACTTCTTATCTTTCTGTAGCGCAAAACTCTCTGGGTTGTGACCTTGGTCAGCTAGTTGGACGTGAAGGAACAAGGAAAGCAAGTTAACACTTCTGCTCTGGAGCTGAGTTTGTTTTAACAGGGAGTTGGGACTGAGTTCAAACCTCTGAGTCAGGATGATGCAAGTGTGGTCCCACCTTTACAGAGTCCGTGCCAGACAGAAAAACACTTACACTTGTGTTCCATAAACACACATTTTGTTGTTCTAAAGGGCATAAATGTGGAATTTACTTAAACTTTGGACCCTCTCGCTTGTAGTAGCGCAGCGCACCAGCTGTCCATGCATGCTCAGCTGTCTTAGCATGGTTTGTTTATAAAGGTCAGCAAGCATGGTATTTGTGCATTCAGTGTAAGCTGGCTGATTCATGTCATTAGTCATAAAGTCATTAAACTACTAAGATGTGTGCCAGCGGAGCAGAAAAAACAGCAACGCTGGCCTGTGAGCATGAGGCTTGGAGCAGGCTCTGCTCTTGGGCCTTAGCCACCCTTAATGGGATCTAATCAGTTGAGCATGAAGTGCCTCGTGGCTTTCTTCTCCATGTGAAGCTGCAGCAGAGTCTGAAGGAGAACTCTGCTGATGTCTGTGCTGTGAAACCATAGATATACTGTCATATTAGTTCTGCCAGGAAGATTCAGAACACGAGATCACAACGATATGCAACAAGAATGTCTGCAATCAACTGCAATGAATATTTGGCGTGATGAACATAGATAGTCTGTGGTCTGAAGATAGTCTTTGGCGTAGACCCCATTGGTAGTCCAGGACAAGTGAAGAACTGATTCTTGTATATACTGTGAACAAAGTATGCAGGGGCGGAGCTTATCCCTGGACAACTGGATAGGCCCAAACTGGTGGTGGCAGAGTGAAAGGAAGGGAAATTTTGATCATTGGCCTATAATTGAGAGAGAATGGTGGATGAGTGGGCTTTTTTTTATAGATGTTGGAGATTGGTGATTGGTTGAGACGTCAGGTGAGAGTGGGACACAGCATTAAATCTACTTGGAAGATTCACCCCCTTCACTTCCATATCTTTACATTCCTATTTTCTCCTGCAGGGTAAACTGCAATAGCTAAAGCTTAACATTTTCATTCATTAATAAGACATGAGAATGAAATCATACTTAATAACTCATAGACACAAATTACAGTTTCATTCAGTATTTGATTTCTTTAAAAAATATCATTATTTCGGGGGTGGGGTGTCCTCAAAACTTTTTGAGAATTGTAGACTATGTGTAGCCATTGATAAAGGTGCCTGAGAAGTATGAGGAAGTGGCTGATGTGTGTAGTATTGTTGTGCATACGTTCAGTATTTTTAGGTTCTGACTGAAATAAATAACAGATCTCACATATGCTGTTATGGTACATGTGCTACACGCCTCTCTGGGGATTATGGCAAAGGATATTAAACAATGTGGGCTTTCTGACATTTCTACTCTTAGTGTGTAATATGAAGCAATGACAGGAAATGGGAGGGGGGCTTTTTGCTGAGGTGGCATGTTTTGCTTTTAATGATAGAACGCTCTATGGCAGCTTCCTTTTCTCTACACTCATATATATATAGAGTTATCCCACAGCCTGTGGGTGTGCATGAGAGAGAGAGAGAGAGAGAGAGAGAGAGAGAGAGAGAGAGAGCATATAATGCAACAATAATGCTTTAAGACCTGGAGGGGAGACTGAGAAAACAAACAGCCTAATGTGCATGTCCACCTGTTATAGCATGCTACTTATAGCCTGTTTTCAGTGCTTTGTGTGGTTTATACAAGCATGGGAAAGGCTTTTAACATGTAACATTTGATCCTGTTTGAGAGACTGTTCTACAGTGTAATATATTAATTTGTGATTATTGAACTCCTTCATGTGGAGTCACTTGTTTTCTCACAGTGGAGTCAGAGCACAGTTTGTGTGGGCCTGAAATTCCCCTGCAGGTTATAATGAACGACTGACCTCGTAGTGGATTGCCCTCATATGTTGTACCCTTATTGCTGTGTGTTTCAATATCAGTTGGCCCGTGTATGTCTGTTGCCCTTTATGACAAAGGACAACACGTGTCGCTGTTATTGGCTCGACAGATGACTTAGGATGAGTAACTGTATGTTGTCAGTTGTTTTCACATAACACAACCACACCAGCATCAGCACACTGCCAGATCCTTTTCAAGCTTTCAGAAAATGTGCCATTGTATTCTGGTTGAAGTACTCATTCACAAACACATGTTGAGGACTTTCAAGTGCAAACGTCATGGTATTTGATTACGGGTTTAACTGCCGTCAGTGGTGCCGAGCATTCTCACAATTGGTTTTATTGACCAAGCAAGACAAACTGAAATGGTACCTTTGGATGAGAAGCATAAACCTGCATATGGTCTTGCAGGGGGGTGGAGGTTGGTGGTTTCCCAGTTTTCTCCCTAGTGTTTTGTTTCCAGTTCCATTCACTAGCTCTGTACCCTGTCATAAGATTAGCCAACTGTGAGCCTAGCATCTTCTTCTAGTGAGCCTTGCATTTCTTCAAGCTAAACACAGTGGGAGGACACTAACACACAACTCAGTATGAAGGGTCTGTTGGTTACTGGAGGAGAGGAATGACCGGTTATCAAATGCAGTCTTCTGACATTAAGCTGAAACCTTGCATTCTTAAACTTTGTATAATTTTGGATCATTTCACTGGGAACATTCATCATGAAACTTGTACATACTGTAATTAGCAACTGGCATTTTCAAATGTACAAAATGAGTATATCAGAAAGATACAGTACTAAACTACTCACTGAAATAAAACACTGCTTCCACCACCCATTATCAGCTTATGAAGAGTTTGTTTACAAAAACAGATATCATCCAAAATTATACTTCTACTGAAGGAAAAATGTACTTTACTTTAAATGGATGTTAATGGAGTCATTTGGTCCATTTCTTTTGGTAGAGTCATTGTGAAAATTACACACAATGTTAAGAACAACAGGCATTTTAAATCAGTGAAATGTGAAAAATGACAAAACAATGAAATCTGTTTTTCCAAAAGAGCCTCATATGACCTGAAGTCTTTCTGAGCACTCGTGATCTAAGATTAAATGCTAAACTAAAAATTTGAGGAGTGACCAATCAAAAAGCAGTACAGATGTTGTCACCAACAAAACAAAAATGAATGAACACAAAACAGGAATTAGTAACTACATGTAACTAAGCATTTAGTAACTGAAATGTAATCTGTGGCGGTTTCTGATATGGGTGATAAGGGCAGCTGCCCAGGGCAGTATGTCAGCAAGGGCGGCACAAGCCTATATATTGGTTTCCGATCGCCCACTTGCGGGGAGTGGGCACCCTTTGCCAGGTGCAGTGTGTGTAGCTTGCTGTTGAGGTCTGACACACATATTGTGAAAGAATGAAGGTATGTCTCAGGAACGCCTCACTGGCATCGCCTTCATCAGTATCAACCATACAATTGCTGAGCAGATTTCATATGATGACATTATGGATGACTTTGCATCAAGGAAGGCAAGAATGGTGAATATTTAGGAGGCAGTTGTTGTGCAATTGAATCTGTATTTCTTGTTTGAAGTGTAATAGTGTAGATTCACTTATTCAAAGAAGGGTTAGACTTAACATGACAGTGGTGCAATTTAATTTGTTTGTCTTGAAATGCAGTACTGTAAATTGTCTTATTCAAAAAAGGTTTAGACCTTCCTTGACAGTTGTGCAGTGAAATGTATGTGTTGATCAAAGTGCAGTTCCAGTACAGATTTTCTGAAGTGTTCTTCTATTGGTGCAATTGAGAAATGCCTTATTTTACTTGCATTTATTTATTACAATATTATAACAACACTAAAGGGGTTGTTTGCCCAGGTCACCAAACAGTCTCAGATCGCCCCTGAATGTAACTGAGTAAAAACTGAGTAAATCCATTATTAACAGGATGAACATTATTAATGATCCAATATTACATTATTAATGCTTGACTAAAATCTAACAACAGTTAGCTTCAAAAACAGTAATTTGATCAAACATTTCTATATACAGTATATCAGCACAGGACCTTTAACTATACATGTATTGATCTGCTTTACAGGTGTTTTCTATTAACTATTATGTTAACAGTTACATTAACTTCTTTGTCTTGCAAACAGAACTATTTGTGTGCAACCAAATACATGATTAAATAAACACACAAATCATAACCTGTTGTTATTACTGATAATAAATGGTGCTTGTAGAGCTGTGGTATATCACACTTGAGGTCATGCTGTTATATTGAATATCATCACAGCTGTGATTATCTTTGGCACAAGGCCTGCAGCCACGTACCTACGACCGAATCACAGTCGTGATGATATTCAGTATAACAGCACAATGTCAAGTGTGATATTGCTTAAATATACAGTAGGAACCATAACAACAAAACACTGGATTTTCAAGTCATCTTTATTTTTTAGCACATTTAACGACAGCTGACGTTTACAGTTATATCATGAAATAAATAAAAAATGAACGAATGAATAGATAGATGAATAAACAGTAAGTCACAATACAAACAGAAGCTGGGTGAGGACAGAACAACAGCCTATACAATTTTGCAGATCCTAGGAAGGCTCACACGCTGGAGAGAATAAAGATTTTTCTTTTTTAAGCAGTTACAACACATATTTTGGAAAAAGATCATATACAGAAGGTTAAGAAAGGTTAAACCTTTGCCCTTTAATGTCACTGAGACTGTGGAATACTAGTGGATGTCTAAAAATTTTTATATTGTGGTCGTAATTTAATTCAAAAAGGTAATCTGACATATTTCTGATATTCATTACATGCATAGTAACATGTTGCAAGTATTTTATTGTTTGAAGGAAGGGCAGCTGTGGCCTGATGGTTATGGATCTGGTCTTGTGACCGGAAAGTTGCTGGTTCCATTCTTTGAGCAAGGCACCAAAGCCCCAACTGTAAGTCGTTCTGGATAAGAGTGTCTGCTAAGTCCTTTAAATGTAAGGTTGAATGAAATATAATAATGATTTGAGAGACTGATTTTCATGAGCTTATAAGTCATACTGAACAACAGTAAAACAAACAAAGGCTGGAAATGTCACCTTACGTGTAGTTAATATAAAATCTATGACAGTGCAGTAGTTGTTTTAAGCAACAGAATTGAAGAAAGCTTTAACCCTGCGAAGGAAATGTAGATTAGAACCATGTAGAGATTTAAATACAAACAAACTTTTCTGTGCTTGACTGGGAAACAGTGGGAGGGAGTCCAGGACAGGAGAAATACTTTTTCTTTTTTATTTTGTGGCTGCCAGTAGAAGCCTGTATAGATTGAGATGTATTTACAGAGCAGCATGCCAGGGGTGCCATTCATGGCGCCATCTTTTCTTTTTCCTTGGAGAGATACTTGATGTGAGAGTTCCACAACCGGCCTCCGTCTCATCAGTCACCGCCTTCATGTGCGGCCCACGGTACAGCTCCAATAACACAAAGCGCCCCTCCACCAAGTCAAGATGATGAATCGCACAGGGCAAGTTAAGCAATTATGGTGCAATTTAGAGTTCAGTCGCTCACAAATTACAGCTGCACTTGGGGAAGAATGCAAAGAGTAATGAGAATGGACTCTGAAAGAAAGTAAAGGTCCCGAATATGAATGAGTCAGAGGAGAAGCCTCTTAAGAACACTCTGTAATCTGCAGGACTTTCTGACCCACATCCGAGTCTGGGTGGACGAGAGGAAGAACTTATCCCTCATGGGCATCTTCAGCTGTATGTTGGACAATGGCCTTCTCTGTGAAATGTGACTGGTGTGTGTGTGAGAGACAGAGTGTGTGTGGTTGGTACTGTGTGTCCCAGATTGTTACTAAAGTGGAGACCCACGGCTGATGGTAGTGTGGGCCATCATGAGACACAGCAGGGCAGAGAGGATGCTGAGTTTTGCTGGATGGGTGATAAATTGGTGGCTGTCTCTGCATGAGGCAGTGATTTCCATTATAGTTTCTGTCTGAGTTTTCCGGAAAGAGGTGCCGCGGGGCTCCTGAGCTGCCTATGACACGGACATTTAGCTCAATATCATGCTGGAGCACACAGCAAGAGCAAACGGCACAGTCATTACCCAGCAGTCTCTGAGAGGACATGTTTCTGCATGACAACGTGACTGTGTGAAGGTGTGTGTGTGTGTATATATTTGGGTCATCATCTTTGGGTGTTCAGTTACTCTTACTCCAGCTTTTTAGCTCATAGATCTAGTTATACTGTTTACTGAAACACTGAAATAACACAGCGAATGACTTGATTGAGTAAGTAAGTGCTTCAAAGTGAATAACAGTAAAACTAAAAATAAGTAAAAGCACATAGAAATATATTAAAACAACATAACTTGTAGTGTAGTGAGTAACAGAGTATTTTAATGTTAAGACACTGTGAATAAGTGTCTGCTAAATGCATAAATATAAATGTATCATCATACACAATATGATCAGTATAATAAGCCAAGATTAGTTGTGTTCAAGTTCATATGCAAAAGTATAAAAATGTATCTTGAGTCTTGTTTTGAATAGTGCCTATTCCAAAGTTTTGGAGCACATACGTTAAATGCACAAATCCTAAGAGCTCTTAACTAGAGTCTTTCAGTGTCATAATGTTTGAATATGGGGCTAAACGCTCAGCTTTGGTCCATCCCCATGGTCACTGAATGGTCTGATGTGTGAAGACCTTTTTTTAATGTATGACCTCAGTACTGGAGTAAAATGCTAATTACTTTTATTCTCAGTGAATTCCTGAGCTGCTGCATTTTGGATTAACTGAAATTAAAATGTGTACATCATTTATTTTCTTTTTTAAATATGTTTTAAAAATAAATTCAACCACGGTGGGCCTCATGGTGGCTTAGTGGTTATCACGTTCACCTCTCAGCGCTGAGGTCTGTGGTCGCTGAGAGTCCCCATCTAAGCGGAGTTTCCATGTTATCCCCGTGTCTGTGTGGGTTTCCTCCGGGGTCTCCGGTTTCCTCCCACAGTCCAAAAACATGAAAGTCAGGTGGATTGGGTACAGTTCAGTTCACACAGCTGGGTGTTGTCCTGGGCTTTGTTGAATAGTGTAATGCCCTGCCCTGCGCCCAGTGAAGGGGTAGGGGACTAACTGCTACCCTGATAAGGATTAAGGAGGTGTGATAATGGATGAAAAATGGAATGGAATTCAACCACCCATTTGCTAGGACTTTCAAATTCACCTGTAATGTCCCTGACTCTAGGAGGGTGAAGACTATCACATGCCTCCTTCAATGCATGTGAAATCAGCCACTACCTTTCTGTGAACTGCTGTCGTGCCAATGCGCTAGGGGGACAGCACAGGATCCTCAGTTCTGATGGATCAACACTGTTTTTTTTGGAACAGAGTACCATCTACCCACCTGGAGAGAGCATGGCCAATTTTCCTCTTTTAGGGCTCTGGTTGCTGATGGTGAAGCCACATGATTGGGATTCAAACTTATGATCTTCTGACCATAACGTCAGCGTCTTAGTCTGCTGAGCTGCTTGTAGCCCATATGATTTATTTCTACATGAATAATATTAGGCATGCATGATTGGAATCTGCACATCTTGCCCAAAACATGCAATTAGCCAACTTAATCATTTTATTTTGACATATGTAGATGCATTCTTATGAGCAGGTAAATTCACTCATGTAGAATAATTGTCCATTAAAGTTTTCCTTTTTTTTCTTGTAAAATCTGTTCATTCATAACCTCACCGTATTCCCCTACTACTGCAGCTGTTTATTTGGGAGTGAGTCAGCCCTGGTTGAACGTGACGCTTTGTCAATAATGGAAAGCTCTTCAGCTGAATACTTGAGTAGGAAGTCCAGTGGGCTTTCTGACCAGAAAATAATGAGACATGGATTATCCTAGTATTCGAGATGATGATGCTTGCCCTTTGGTCTTCTCTGGAGACATTTTGAAGGAAACATGAAAATACATGGTTATGCTGAAACATGTTAAGGATTTAATTCATAACTATTCATTCTCAATGGGCACGTTTGGGCTTAGAAACTGGTGAGAAAGGAGAAGAGGGCAATTGCCTTTGTCTTATGCTACAGTGAACATTTTTATGGAAATGTTTGGGTAACTGTGAACATTAAAACAGCTGTTTGTCTGGGAGATAAAATAAAAAACAGACCTCCACTGAGATTTATCAGAAAAAACACATTTAGAATGACGTGAACAACTGTAACAACATTGACATATAACAACCTGGTTTGATGTATAATGACTGATGAGGACTGGGACACCATGGCAAGGCTTTATAAGAATGATGATTAGACATAAACAAGAGAGCAGGGCTGTGAAATTAGACAAGACAGGTGCTGCAAATGAGACGTGACATGACATGGACATGTAAAGACCAAACCAAAGACATGTAAAGACCAAAACAAGATATGGGGAAACGTAAACAGACCATGTGACAGGGCAGAGGCATGGCCACAGCAACAGTGGGAAGGTCACAAGAACATAATGCAATAGTGATTTTATCTGTCACTGTTTTGGTTTAGCCATTTCTAAATTTCCAAAATTCTGCTCACTGTAGTCTTACATTACTTGTAGTTATCATCCTGCTCATACAGTGAGGAAAATAAGTATTTGAACACACTGCGAATTTGCAAGTTCTCCCACTTAGAAATCATGGATGGGTCTGAAATGTTCATCTTAGGTGCATGTCCACTGTGAGAGACATAATCTAAAAGAAAAAATCCGGAAATCACAATGTATGATTTTTTAATAATTTATTTGTGTGTTGATGCTGCAAATAAGTATTTGAACACCTGCCAATCAGCAAACATTCTGGCCCTCAAAGGCCTGTTAGTCCGCCTCTAAATAGTCCACCTCCACTCCACTTATTATTCTAAATTAGAAGCACCTATTTGAGGTCGATAGCTGCATAAAGACACCTGCCCACACCACACAATCAGTAAGACTCCAACTACTAACATGGCTAAGACCAAAGAGCTGTCCAAAGACACCAGAGACAAGATTGTAAACCTTCTCAAGGCTGAAAAGGGCTATGGGGCAATTGCCAAACAGCTTGGTGAAAAAAAATCAACTGTTGATCAAACATGACTGTCAATCTCCCTCTGACTGGGGCTCCATGCAAGATCTCACCTCATGGTTTATCAGTGATCCTAAGAAAGGTGAGGAATCAGCCCAGAACTACACTCTGCAAGCTGGTCAATGACCTGAAGAGAGCTGGCAACACTGTTTCTAAGGTTACTGTGGCTAATACTCTAAGACGTCATGGTTTAAAGTCATGCATGGCAAGGAAGGTTCCCCTGCTTAAATCAGCACACGTCCAGGCCCGTCTTAAGTTTGCCCATGACCATTTGGATAATCCAGAGGAGTCACGGGAGAAAGTGCTGTGGTCAGATGAGACCAAAATAGAACTTTTTGGTGTTAATTCCACCCGCCGTGTTTGGAGGACGATGAATGATGAGTACCATCCCAAAAACACCATGCCTACTTTTAAGCATGGTGGTGGAAGCATCATGTTTTGGGGGTGTTTTTCTGCACATGGGACAGGACGACTGCACTGGATTAAGGAGAGGATG
Organism: Crenuchus spilurus; assembly: GCA_036984385.1. Classification (NCBI taxonomy): domain Eukaryota; kingdom Metazoa; phylum Chordata; class Actinopteri; order Characiformes; family Crenuchidae; genus Crenuchus; species Crenuchus spilurus. The sequence goes on along the minus strand of BRDA01051908.1, from coordinate 3,054 downwards.
ACCGGGGCCATGTATTGCGAGATTTTGGGGAACAACCTCCTTGCCTCAGTTAGAGCATTGAAGATGGGTCGTGGCTGGGTCTTCCAACATGACAATGACCCAAAGCACACAGCCAGGATAACCAAGGAGTGGCTCCATAAGAAACATATCAAGGTTCTGGAGTGGCCTAGCCAGTCTCCAGACCTAAACCCTGTAGAAAATCTTTGGAGGGAGCTCAAACTCCATGTTTCTCAGTGACAGCCCAGAAACCTGGCTGATCTGGAGAAGATCTGTGTGGAGGAATGGGCCACAATCCCTGCTGCAGTGTGTGCTAACCTGGTGAAAAACTACAGGAAACGTTTGACCTCTGTAATTGCAAACAAAGGCTAATATTAACATTGATTTTCACAGGTGTTCAAATACTTATTTGCAGCAGTAACACACAAATAAATTATTAAAAAATCATACATTGTGATTTCTGGACTTTTTCTTTTAGATTATGTCTCTCACAGTGGACATGCACCTAAGATGAACATTTCAGACCCCTCCATGATTTCTAAGTGGGAGAACATGCAAATTTGCAGGGTGTTCAAATACTTATTTTCCTCACTGTATCTGCTCTGGCAACAATAGTAACCCATTACAAATTAATTCTCTAAATTTGTAACAGGGATTAATTTGTTCATTACTTTCTGCAAAAAAGTAATCTGATTACTCATTACTTCTGTAGTACTCTTTTTTAAATGCAATATAGTAAAACTTTGACTGTAATATATGACCACTTGCAGCTCCATTGCTCAAAAAGTGTAGTTCATGTTCAAGCAGAATTAATATTTGCTACTATAGGAATCCCCAGAAGCTAGCCAGTATAAAGATCTGAAACATATCTGCATTATAATAACAAATGATTACAATGTAAAGTGTACATGACCTGAATCTGACCTGTTTCTGAATTTATGATGGTGTAAAGTTTTTCTGAACTGGTGCTGTTCATATTGTGTGCAGACACAAAGGATACACATAAATACATGTTTTAAATACATTGTCCATAATGTATAGACAACTGAATAATGCAAATAAGGAAATTCTGTTCTGAATATCATTTATGTGAGAGCATTTAGGAGAAGAACTGGAACCAAACTGTTCTTCAGACAAGCTCAAAATCATTATTTTAATGATATGATAATGATGTGTGTACATTGCTAAGCTTTTGCACTGAACTGTACATTATATTGTAGAGTTTTATTATCGGCAAGATACAGCACATCCACAATAATGCTAATATAGTGCTCATGCCATTTACTTCATACTTCATACTAATCACATACTACAAAATTGTCAATTCTGGGTCTCTTTGCTAAATAGGGAAAAAAACTAGAATAATGCAACAAGATTTTAACCAATTTAAACCACTTCAGTTCATCCGTTTGTTGTGAAATGTTCACACAATGCATGTGACCACTTTTTGGTATAAAAGTAATTCATGGAAAACTAAAATTATAAGGTTTACAAGATGTCAAGTCTGTCATTTAGTTCTTATGGAGAAGATTATTGTTAGCACTAAAGGCTCACATGGTGGAATGTTTTATCTCTTCAACATTAAGTGGAGCTGTTCACTGTCAAGTATTTATTTTCTAGTGTTTCCACTTTTCTGTTTGTCCATTTATTTAGCGTTTTGGATGTCCATTGCTAAGTGCAGTGTGTACATTATGAGCACTTAGAGCACTGTTTGTTTGTGTGTGTGTGTGTGTGTGTGTGTGTGTGTGTGTGTGTGTGTGTGTCTTTATATTTCTCACTTGTGAGAGAAATAATTCATAACGATAGGAATACATGTGAGATCTGTAAAAGTAGGGACATTTTGCTGGTCCTCACATTAAATATAACATTTTCATTACTAAAACGTTTGGTTGCTAAGGTTAAGTTTAGGTTTAGGTTTACTTTTACTCACTATTACACAAGTGAATAGAATGTCCTCACTAGTGTAGTACTACCAAAGTGTGTTTGTGTGTATGTACCAGGTTTGTTGTGTTGTGGGGATCTAAACCTATTAAAATACTCAGCTTTGGGGGACCTTTCTTCCTTGAAGGGACTACAAAGCTGGTCCCTGCAATGTAAATCAAAACGTTTAAAGGTGAAGACATGTTTTGAGGTTTAGGTTAAGATTTTAAGGTTTGAGTAAGTCTATGCAATGTCCCCACAATTCACAGATAGAAATGTGTGTGTGGTTGTTTCTGTTAGATTTGTGGGAATGTTGAGGGTTTTGAGCTGACTATCATCCATGTTTTAATTCATCCAGACATGTAGATCACAGTCCACACTAAGCTTCACAACATATCCAACTTTCTGATCACTAAGCAACTCTCAGCAAATCCTGTTGGCTAAAGCTTATAAAGGCCTGTGGTTGGCCATTGATGGGCCTCAGTGCAGTCATACAGTAGATCTACATGGCTGAACCCATCTCCCTCTCTCCCCCACTGTCTCAATCTCTCCCCTAACACAGGCTTCCTGAGCCTCATTGCTATACATATGGTCTCCATCTGCTGTGGTTGCTGTGTGTGATAGCAGTTTCTAGAGATGCTTGGCTCTACAAGCATGTGTGATTTAACCCATTAGAAAAACACACCCAGCAGGCTCAATGTTATGTGAGAGCTACATGCAACATGACTGAGCACTACATGGCACGAAGGCTGATACTGAAGGTTGTTTAAACTGTGATGCAGAAAAGGCCACCATTGCAGCACAGCTATTGCTTAAGTCCCACTTGTGCCACTAAAATACCTGCTTGTGCTGCCAAGGAATATTAGCCATTTTTTAAAATGTGTGGGTTTGCTGGTGACGCAGCCATACAAGCCCATCACCATGAGTGCAGGAGGTTGCTGTGGGTGTTAAGTTCTACATACTGCAGATGAAATTACAAATCAAGCAATGTGGTATAATGTTCAGTGTTGGGACTTTGTGCTGTGTGAGAAATCCTGAGAGGTGTTCATGCAGAGGGAATATTGAGAAAGAGAGAGAGAGAGAGAGAGAGAGAGAGAGAGGGCAAGAGAGGGATAGAGAGGGAGAGAGAGAGAGAGA
>BRDA01051907.1:0-26691 GCA_036984385.1 Crenuchus spilurus | reverse complement strand
TATATATATATAGTGTATATATTATTATCTTGTACCTCCTTGTATCTACACTTATTGTCCATTTTATCAGCTCCACTGACCATGTACATGAATTTTCTATATTTGTGCATAAATGTGACCTAAAACATCATCCATCCTCAAAGTTGATAAAGACAACCCAGTTAAACAAATGAGACAAAAATATTATTCTTAGTAATTTATTTATTGAGGAAATGATCCAATATAACATATTTGTGAGAGGCAAACGTATGTGAACCTTTGCTTTCAGATTCTGGTCATTCTTTGGTAGAACGACTTGTGTACTTAAGGTAGTTGTCTTGCTGCATGGCCCACCTTCTCTAGAGATTCAGTTCATGGACAGATGTCCTGACATTTTCTTTAGAATTCTCTGATATAATTCACAATTCATTGTTCCATCAATGATGGCAAGCTGTCCTGACCCAGATGCAGCAAAATAGGCCCAAACAATGATACTACCACCATCATGTTTCACAGATGGGATAAGATTCTTGTGCTGGAATGCAGTGTTTTCCTTTTTCCAAACATAACACTTTTCATTTAAACCAAAAAATTATATTTTGGTCTCATCCGTCCACAAAACATTCTTCCAATAGTCTTCTGGCTTGTCCATGTGATCTTTAGCAAACTGCAGATCAGCAACAATGTTCTTTTTGGAGAGCAGTGGCTTTCTCCTTACAACCCTGCCATGCACACCATTGTTCTTCAGTGTTCTCCTGATGGTGGAGTCATGAACATTTACATTAGCCAATGTGAGAGAGGCCTTCAGTTGCTTAGAAGTGCTTAGAAACATGTGTTGTGAAGTGCAGACTTTGACAGATCCCTGTTTTTTAAATAAAACAGGGTTCCCACTCACACCTGATTGTCATCCCATTAATTGAAAACACCTCTAATTTCACCTTCAAAATAACTGCTAATCCTAGAGGCTCACACTTTGTCACTCACAAATATGTTTCACAACAAATGTTCACAAACTTTCAAGCACTACTGTAGGTGCACTTTGTACTTCTACAATTACAGGCCATAGTGCATATGTTTCTCTGTATACTATTTTAGCAATTGTTAGGGGCAAACAACATGATTTGACTGATGTATTGATAATGGAGTACATTGAGTGCCTCCCAACAGCATAACAGTAGTACCCTATGGGCCATTGAGGCCAAAGGGGAATGACAACTCTTGAAAGTGGTACAGAGCAATTAACATGCCTCAGTGGACCAGATATCTTCTATAATGAACACAGGAACAATGAGAAAAGTGTCCTGAATCATGAGGTCATGTGGCAACTGTTATGTTCCAAGTTTATTCCAAACCTGGAAGGTGGTCATAATATTCTGCTATGACGGTGTATATAAATGTTAATAGCCAGAAATTATTCTATTAACCTTTTTTGAAGGACGTAAGAGTCCTCCATTGGTGCATTATTTAAAGCATTTAACATTTATGATCAACTAATTTTATACAATAATATTACATGGGTTTTCTTATCACCCAGTAACAGTAGTCATATCCTACTGCTTAAGACCAGAGTTGACTGATTCCTTCTGACACAGAGGAAAGCACAGCTGGCAATGATATAAAGGCAGTACTCATATCTTGTTTTCTAGTTAGTCTCCTGAAATAAGGTAAACATTAGCCATGTCTGCATTGCTGTTTTAAAATTCTTCTAAATTATTCCCTCACAATATTTCCTAAATAACTGTTAACACTTACCTAAGCACAACAAAGAAAGTGACCAAACTAAGAACTTTATATTTATAATTTCTTTACTATTTCCATTTGGTGGTGGTCAGAAGACCAGCTAACAGTGTGGAATAAATCTGCTCCAGTGTTTACATTGGCAGTTTGGTTGAAATCCTGCAGCTTTGAGAGTTCTAACAGTACAGTATGAGATTATGAAAGTCTGAAACAGTCTCACAACAAAAACATTGCAGGGTTGACTTTCTCAAGTGCCCCATCCAAACATCTACCCGGGGACGTTTTCTGCTCGTTCAGAAACCCAAAGATTTTGTGTCAACACCCAAGTGCGGTGGAACGTCCGCCATATTGCTACCTAACTAGTCAGCTCTTGGTGGTGCGTTGACAGTTATCACAACATTTGTCAATTCCATCTGTTCCCATATAAATGCCCTCGCCTTGGTTGCGTTCCGGCGCTACTATAAAACCATTTATTCACTCATGTGAAGAGTTTTAACTTGCTTAGCTTAGCTAGGCTAGCATTAGCTAGTTAGCTTATTGCTAAGCTAGCACTGGCTAGTTAGCTTATCTCTCATACAAATGCAGGCATCTGCAGTGAGCCCCATCTAACCCCGATGCCCGGTTAGCCGTGTATCTTAAAAAAACATGTCCTATTAATGCTCAAGCTTTGGGTTTGATTTTCCATCTGGATGTCTGGGTGAAGGTTCTTCCCATGTCTTTCATTCCAGAAAACATGGAAATTCTCAGTTACTAGAAATTTCCCTGGTGTGAGTGAGTGTGTATGGTGTGTGATGGATATGCTAAAATAGTTGAATGCCCAGTGAAAGGGTAAGGAGACATGACGCAGAACTAAATTAAGCAATTACAACAATAGATGCTGAACTGGGGGTCAGAAAAAATCTGCAGTGCCAACCTTAACCCTACATTCACTCTTTTTCCTACATGCTCCTCCACACTGTCATGAAATGATCTTTCCAGAGTCCCAATGAGGTGCTATTACAAATGTACAGTATTATACAGGTGCCAGTACACAATACTACCTGTGTAAATTAGCACTGAAGTAGGCATACAGCACATCCAACGTAGACACAACCTAATACCACTGACATAAAAAAATAGGACCGCCAGATGTACAAATGAATAACTTACACTGATGAGCCATAATCTTCTTCCTGGGGGGATATTGGTCAGACATTTTCTCTGCCTGTCTGAGTACAGATTGCTCATAAACTGTCTGCAGAGATGGATACCATCATTTCAGCTGCTATTAGTTCAATGCGTTTTTCACCAGCCAAGTGATATTCCTTTATAGTTTTAATATCAGGTTGCCTCATCACATTAAACGTAAATCATAGTAGTACAGGGTGTCCCGTTTTCATCTTTACCCAAACAATTGTGAATAACTTTAATACTAATAAAGATCTGGTGATGACAGTTGGATTAAATCAGTGGTGGACCATGCATTTCACACCTAGGTCTTCAGTAATGCTCCATCAGAATCAATCTACCTCTCAGAAATGAATTTATGGTTATAAAAACCATTTATTGTGCAGAAATACAGTATAAAGAGCCATTGCATTGCAAACAGATAACATAACTCTTGCAGCCTTAATAAATGCCCTTAATAAATGTTTGTATAAAAACAAAATCCATCCTCCTCTCTATCCTCAAAAACAGTGCAATTACTCTGTCATACAGACTGTCCGTGTGCTTAAGTTCCATAAAGAAGTCCTTTTCTATCGACATCAAAGCTAATGCTAACTAGATTGACTATCCAATTAATGGGTCTGAATACGGTGATGGTGCCAGACACCTGCTAGAGGGCCCTGGTGACACCAACTCAAAATCTGATTGGTTGAAGCAAGTTTCTTCAACATTTATTTTGTGTTAAGAGAGCCTGCAGAATTAGTTGTGAAGGCCTCAGGCAGACATCTTTGACTTGCTTGCTTGTTTGCCTGCCTGGCAACAAATGATGGCTGAAAGGTGATTGGATAAATGCTTTAATTTGAAAATACATGTCTGGAAACAGCACAACCATTGGAGAAGCTATAAAAGAAAGTGGACAGGCCATTTGGAATTATTTAATAAGTTTTCATGGACAAAATATAATTAACATCCGTTTGTGATTCAGATATTTCTTAGACCAGCAGAGAAGACCTTGCAGGTCCTGATAGCTCACCACTGGATTAAATGAACCTGTAAAGTGGGCTTGAAGATACATCTTCATCTGCGTCTCACTGTGTGTGATCTGGGGATTCTGTTTATGTTTTATGTGAAACTGAACAATGAACACTCAGGAAATCACTAAAGATTTACCCATCATGTTGAAAACCTTTCATTCTTTAATTAACTGATAATGAGATTTGATGCAAATGAAATTTAATTAAAAAAGTTTACAGCTGCTGAAGAGTCTGCAGAGATTTACACGTTTATATACTATTTTACTCATAAATCTCTGCACTTTTGTGAATCAAATACTTTGGTGAACTCATTTCAAACACCAAAACATTTTGTCAACAAGAACAAAGGTGTTCTAGATAGTAGATATGCAGAATTTCTACAAATCAAATTTAGCTTTTCAGGTTTAGGGCTTTTATACAGTTGCTGAAATTGTTCCAAATATTCTGAAATGAGTAACATGTGAAATACAAGTGCTTTTAAGGGGGAATTCAAGATGCAAAATTCAAACCCAAATGGTTAATCACATTTAAAGTTAGCCTGTTAGAGTCACATTATTTCCAAAGAACTTTTGACTTCAGTGAGGTTGCCATCTTTGTGAACTGTCAGAGTGGCGTCATGTGAAAACTTGATGACATATTTGCGTGGGTGGCTACAGGTGCGTAAAATTTGTGACAGTTATTTGGCAACCTGTAGCCCAAAACCTGACAGGAACTTTTTATTGTCCCTGGCTAATATCCACAGCTGAAACCTTGAGATCATGTTGGAACTGCAGCTAATGCTTTTATAACACTTCATTATTTGCTTCTGTCAAAGTAAAGGAGAACACACACACTTTTTTATTCCCTGATAAGTAACACTTGCCAATTTGTTATTACTCTCATATTCTCTACTCATTTAATTGTTTAAATCCCACAGGGAGCCCTGGGTGAAATATATAGCAATTTAATAGCTTTAAGACAATAGAATGAATGCACAGCAATCCCAAGTGTACTAGTCTAATCAGGCATTTCTGCATGGTTAATTTTATATGGTGTTTCTCCAAAGACTATCTCCTGTGGAGGTTCTCTTGGCTGTGTGAGAAGTAGAAATCATTGCTGAGTAGTAATTGCTGTTTTTCCATTACTCAGACTGTTTTCTTAGTTAATGAGGACAGAATCAGTTCAGTAAACAGGACATTTCTTCAAAAGAGTTACTTTTTCTATCTCTGGTAATGGACAAACTTCATTTTCTACCTCTATGTCCCCACTACAGACACTGGATTATCCTGAGTGACCACCCACAGCTTTGTTCTTTAAGTCTGCAGTCATGTACTTAGAGTGATATTATTAGATAAATGCATTTCACAGCAGGACACAATTGTGGACTGTTGTAAGTCAACATTTACTGTAAATTACCATGTCAAAAATGGACATTGAGTCACTTCTTCCATGGCAGGATCATTAATCAATCACTGAGCTCTTTTATTCAAGGTGATGCCCACCACAGGATTAACAGCAGGCCTATGAACCCTGCTTTTCTGCCAACTGACAACTCTAACGTCTTAATTCTTGGAAAAATGTGTCTTAAAATAAACAACAATAATGAAAAGTGACAAATCTTTTATCAGATTCAAAAGTCTGTAACACATATTATATGTACATGTTATTAGCCAAGTTGCCAAGACTAGACAGTTGCATATACTACAACACTCCCAACACCATACTTCAAAGCAGAGTAGTGCTGAAAGTAACCCCACAGGATGCACATTTGGGGTACTGGGGTATTATTAGAAAATGATCATTTCATTCTTGAAGCTGAACAATTCTGCCACCTCTCCACCCCACTCCTGAACTCCTGAACAAAAGACAGCCTCACTGACTGCAACCAATGGATCTTTGAATACTGACATAAATCAGAAACCTGTGTTGTATTCCTGGATAACACTATATATCTTTTAAGGTCTTTTGCAACACCTTCAACAAAATGATTCATCAAGTGCATGGCATATTTGTGCTTTAATAATATAATAAAATTGATATTTTGTTCTTTAATTATTTTTATTTGTATAAAAGGGAAGAAGGCATTGTACTCTGGCCTCTTTTTCATGTTGCATTTTTTTATTTTTGGTTAATTTTTTAATTAATTTTTGGTGCTAAATAAGTTTTGCTTTCTACATTTTACAGGAGCTTGCAATAAGCATAATTATCCATGTGCTTGTTCTTGACAGTTGCTCCACTATAGAGTCATTAAATTAAAACTTTTAGCCTTATGCATACATTTATTGAAATCATGATTTAAAACCCTAGAGAGTTATCCATCTTTGAGAGCCTAAGAAGAGATGTCTGTGGATGAGAAATGAACAATGTTTTAAGTCAAAAGTAGGCAACCATATTCACCTTTCACACTTAAACTGTACTGTGGAGATAACTGAGATTGCAGTGCTACAAATGAGTAAGAATTTTTGATTAAATGCACTTGTGAAATGTGGTTGCCTTACAGTATTTAAGGTGAACAGACTTCCCAAAGGTAGTTTGTATCTCCTGACTGCAAGAGCTTCTCCTCCTTTCATTACTACTACAATTCTGTTTTTTGCCTGTGAATCAACACCTTAAGATGCCATTAAAACAGCACAAGCAAGCAATTGCAAATGTTGAGTGTGTAACACTAACAGCAGTGGTACTTCTCATGTTTGGTACTCTAGGCTTCTAGCGAAAGGTGAGGTTTGATTTGGTTAGGATCTATTTGTTTCCTTTACAAAAATAACTATGGTCATTGTGAACTTCCTACCTGATGCAGCGTCTTTGGCCACACACACCCTGCGCAGTGGAGTCCACGCCCACAGCCAGGGAGACCACTCCCACAGTCAAGGTGGTCATAAAGACCACGACCTCAACCATGGTGGCTATGCCCACATTCACAGTGGCCACACCCACAATCAGTGTAACCACGCCCACACCCACAAGGACCATGCACCCTGATTCAGCAGCATGGCCCAGGGCTGCTGCTGGGACCCAAGGACCGTGGCATGGATTCTGTGGCTTGCCCACCCTCCCATACCTACAGCCATGGATGTAGCTGTGGGCCATTTATGGACCCTTGAGTGTGCTTCTTGTTGGTTCCTGGTTCTGGTTCTTGTTGTGGTTTATGGTTTTGTGTTTCATGCTTTGTTCATGGTCTTGTCTTGCCTTGTCATCTTGCGCACCTCAGGATGCCACACATTAGGAATGGGGTTCAGTGACCTAGTTTAGTCTCCATGCTTTGTAGATGTCTTCACAACCACAGTCACAGTCTTCAGTTGTTTGTAATAAAAGTCACGTTCACGGGATCCTCATCCTTGTTGGATTACTGTAGTATTACTATTGTAATACCATGGTACATCCATCATGGTAGTGTCCAAAAAACATGATGGATTTACCACAGTAACACTATTATACACTCTTAGTAGTTCCACAGTAACTTTTTGAATGGTTTGTTTTCTAAGGCATCAATGTTCTTCTTGTCCAACTTTCACATCCATAAAGAACCACATAGTCTGGACATTTCTGATCTTTGTTGAGAGAGCCAATCGCTAAAATGGATTACTTATTTATTTTGTAATCCGTGTTCAGTGTCAGTCGGTCATATTTCCTGACTGCTGGATTCTTTTTGGTTAATAATTGAACCAGGCTGGTAAAAACTGTCCACCACTTCAACATTTTCTCCATCAGTGTTTTTGCTGTTGTCATGACTTTTGTCTTCTTCACATTGAGCTGAAGTCCCATCTTTTCACTCTGTTCTAGGTCTGCAGGTCTTATGTTCTGAGTGTTGTGTCATATTGAAGGTCATTGATGCTTCTACTCACAATCTTGAATCTTCAGTTCTCTTTCTCCAGCTTGCTTTCTCAAATTATATTCAGCGCACAGGTATGGTGACAAAATGCAACTCCGTTGCCAATTGAAACTGTTTGGTTCTTGTGAAAACTTTCTTCTGACTGGCCGGAATTGGTTGTGAGAAGTCAGAAATGGCAGGCAGTAATGACTGTGTCAGAGAGAACGGGTTTGGTGACACTTCAGTTATTCATGCTCTCTTGTTCCGCTGATGATTTTCTACAGCTATCCAGCTCTCTTTGTCACTTTCCATTTCAATCTCAGTACTTTTCGCTTTCCAACAGACCTCACTTTACCTTAAAACCTTAACACAGAATTGAATTAAGGCCAACTTTATTTAAGAAATAAAGAATGGACACAGGTAGAGGCTGGGTGTATATCTTTTGAGACACAGCCAAGCTGTTGGAGATTTTAAACACTATGTCCTCCACTTACCTTGTTGGTTCACCTTGTAGATGTAAAATCAGAGATGGTAGCTCATTTGTTTGTGTTGTCCTCTAGTTGTTCACTGGTGGTCACAGGATATTGTTGGCTGGTTGGTGGACTATTTTCACTCCAGCTGTGATACTGAGGTGTTTAAAACATCAGCAGCTATGTTGTGTCTGATCCACTCACACCAACTAACACAATACAAGCATATCAGTGTCACTGAAGTGCTGAGAATGATCCATCACCCAAATAATAGCTGCTCTGTGGGGGTCCTGATCATTGAAGAACAGGGTGAAAGGAGGCTAACAAAGGAATACAGAGAAACAGATGGACTACAGTCTGTAACTGTAGAACTACAAAGTGTACCTACAGTATATGGTCAGTGGAGCTAATAAAATGGACAATTAGAAAATAATAATAATAATAATAATTATTATTATTATTATTATTATTATTATATACAAATGTTCAATTGTTACAATAATTATGAACAATTTGTGACAGCTAGACTAAAAACCTCACATATATTTACATATAATATGTCATGTGTTATGTGCTTTACTTCCACAAGAAATTATTTCAAAATAAAAATTAGGTGGCTAATTTTATTTACTATGAATTTAAATTTGAGTTTAAACCTAAATTGTATTTTATTGTTGTGAGATGGTCTTGGGTTCAAGTCCCCATCTGGATAGAGTCTCTATGTTCTCTCCGTGTCTGTGGTGGGTTTCCTCTGGAGTCTCCAGTTTCCTCCCACAGTCCAAAAAGGACAAACACAGAGGTCAGGTGAATTAGGTACTCTAAATTGTCTTTGTTTGTGTGTGTGTGTGTGTGTGTGTGTGTGTACCCAGCAATAGATTGGCGCCTTGTCCTGGCCTTAGGCAGGATAGTGTGTAATGCCCAGCCCTGCACCCAGGATAAAGCAGAAGATAATGGATGGATGGATGAATGGATGGATGGATGGATGGATTTTGTGAGATGCAATATAAAAAGTATGTGTTAAAGAAAGCAACTAATTTTTTTCTCTAGCTACAAGGTCAATAATAAGAGTATTTTTTACATTTTGACAATATGTGCTTCACCAAATATCAAAATAATTCCTTTTGACAGCAGTTTTTTTTTCTACAGAAAAAGTGTACAGAAGCCCACAACTGTTCCCCCTGAAGGCTTTTCATTTCAAATTGTTGAGCTTATCTTGACCCGGCGAGACCCTGCCTTTGTCCTATCAGGTCTGCTCTGAAGACTGATAGGGTTTAGGCTTTTGACAGAATCCCCGTATCACACTATGGATTGAACATCTCAAGAACCTGTGGAATCAAACCTGTGTAATCTTCAGAGGAATATCTTTTTATCTCTTTTATTGTATTCTAAGAGTTCTATGCCTTTGGTGAGAGTATCTTTACTACACACTGGAGACAGGAGCTATAGTGTAACAGTACAATGTGACAACTGTAGAACCATAATATTGTACCCATGTACTAATGTCATATACATTTTCAGTTAATTATACAGAACACATATATACAGCATACATCTGTGAATGAACACTCTGAATCTCATTATAATGACATTTACTATGAGTGCTTCTACAAAGCTCTTTATAAAGGTCTTCAGATCTTCTGCTAATTGGTTCACTTCTTATATTGAACAAAGAACTTTTTTTGTTAATATTGGTAAATACTCCTCTGCCGCAACCACTCTGGCCTCTGGGGTTCCACAAGGGTCTGTTTTAGGCCCAGTTCTTTTCTCACTATATATGCTCCCCCTTGGTCAAATAATTCGGAAACATAACATCTCATTTCATTGCTATGCAGATGATTTGCAGTTATACCTACCTTTGAGTCTAGGAAAATGTCCCTCCCTGGATAGACTCCATGAGTGTATCATGGACATTAAGAATTGGATGACAAATAGTTTTCTCCAATTGAATGTCAATAAAACAGAGGTCATACTATTTGGTCCTTCTACGTTAACCAAAAACTTAAAAACAAGTCTGGGTTCTTTAGCCCCTTTTGTAAAAACACATGTTAAAAATCTTGGAGTAATTTTCGACTCAGAATTAAAATTTGATAAACAAATAAACACAACAGTCAGGACCAGTTTCTTTCAGCTTAAAACAATTGCCAAGCTGAAGTCATTTCTTAATGTTTTAGATTTAGAAAAAGTCATCCATGCTTTTATTACTTCTAGACTGGATTATTGTAATGCACTGTATATTGGAATACATGAAGCGTCCCTTTAACGCTTACAGTTAGTTCAAAATGGGGCAGCCAGATTATTAACTGGAACCAAAAAAAGGGATCACATTACTCCTATCTTGGCATCCTTACACTGGCTCCCAGTGCATTACAGAATTCAGTATAAAGTAGCGCTGACGGTTTTTAAAGCTTTGAACGGATGTGCCCCTGTCTATATTGAGAACATGCTCTGTATGCATACACCCTCGAGGTCATTAAGGTCTGCATCACAGTCACTCTTGATGGTCCCACGAACTCGCCTCAAGCAGAAAGGGGATCGTGCTTTCTCTGTTGCAGCACCAAAACTCTGGAATAGTCTGCCACATGACATCAGACACACCCAATCTGTGACTGTTTTTAAATCAAAACTAAAAACATATTTCTATAAGCTAGCTTTCAACAGTTGATAAACTGTTTGCAACTACATATGGAGGATTTTATTATTGTGTTTTTATATAAGTTTTATGTATTATGTAGGTATGGTGTTATCTTGACATTGTAAAGCACTTTGGTCTGTAAATGTGCTCTATAAATAAAATTTACTTACTTACTTACTTACTTAGTTACTTACAAAGTAAATCTGCCAGTGTTAAATCAACACTGTTAGAGTTAAATTAACACTGAGGGTGTTAACTCCCAGTGTTAATTTAACTCTAATAGTGTTGATTTAACACTGGCAGATTTACTGTGTATGAGTATTGTGTCATATTGAACATCATTGATATTTTACTAACAAACTTGGATCCTCAATATATGCACACATTCATTTTGATCAGCTCCACTGACCATATAGCTGCACTTTGTCATTTACAATTACAGACTGTAGTCCATCTGTTTCTCTGTAAACTTTGTTAGCCTCCTTTCATCCTGTTCTTCAATGATCAGGACCACCATAGAGCAGAATAGTGTTGATTTCACATTGCACTGCACTTTTCATGACACGCCTACATCCCATCGTCGTCACCTACATGGGCTGTGCCTCCCTATACTTCACTTTGATTCATTTATAGACTAACTTTGTCATGTTGTCAATTCAGCAGTATTTGCATGTATACTTCTGGAACAGTACCACTCAAGACTATTCAACAAATGAATGCGCTCATTCTGCAGCAGTCACAGCATCACCAATAGGTAAGGAGGCCCTGTGTGCCAAAATGAGTGACCATATCCTGGCTCAACTTCCTGTAATTGGTTTGAGAGTAGCAGTGCAAATGAATGGAACTATGGTTCAGTTGATCTAGACCAAGACCATCTCTTTTGGACAGACCAAATTCTGGTCCTTTGGTCCAAGACTGTGGTCTGAGCCACTTTTAACACTTGCTACCAAACTGTCTAGATTCAACAAAGTAGGTGTGACAGCATCCTAACCCACCATCACCACAACAGTGTCATTACAGTGCTGAGAATGATCCACCACCCAAATAATATCTGTTCTGTGGGGGTCCTGAACATTGAAGAACAGGGTGAAATGAGGGTAAAAAAGTATACAGAGAAACAGATGGACTACAGTCTGTAATTGCAGAACTACAAAGTGCATCTGTATGGACAGTGGAGCTGATAAATAGATAATCAGTGTAGATACAGTGTTTTAATGAAAGTGTCTGGTCACTGACTCATGTAATACACTACACTGATGATAAACTACATTGTACACCATCAACTTGTTTAGGTACATTTGGCCACGCCCATTGCAAACACATTTTTAAGAGAAATGAGCCTAAACATGAAAATTGGATACTTTTTACTTCTCAGAATTGAATAAACAGAAATGTGCCCTTCACAGTTGCAGAGGGCAGTGACGGCTGTATGACGGATGTCTTGTCTCTACGACTCAGTGAATTGGAACTTATTTTTTGACAGAAACCTAATGAATCCTTTGGGTTTGCTGGCCCAAAGGGAACAGCTGTACAAGTCATAATAATAACCCGTATTGAGTCAAATAGTGCCCCAAACTGTCTTGAAATCATTGTCCTCATTTGTTGACCTAGAAAAAAAAAGATTTTAAGCACCCAATATGAAATATTTCACCTTTGTTTAATTTAATCTAAAAGAAGATTTAATAATAAAATAATAATAATAATAATAGTAATAATAATAACACTCAATTATATAGATCAGAATACACAGGGACTTTATCACCCTTAAGATTGCTTTACGTTACTAAGCCGGAAGAAAATGAGAAAAAAGCTTTGAAGTAAATCAATGTGAGACTGGAATAATGTGTTCCTAAGTTGGGGGCTATGGTACTGAAAATTCTGCCACCAGGACTAAGGCGGCAATACTATGATCAGAGGATTGCGAGTTTGAATCCTGGTTATACTGTTTGCCATCAACAGTCAGGGTAGGAAGATGACACTCACTGTCTGGGTGAGAAGGTGGCACTCTCTCTACATCACTACTACCATGCAATGTCCAATGGCTCAGGCCTCTGCCAGCCGATCCATCAGAGCTGAGGTTCCTGCACTATCCTTCACTTCGCTCAACGACAATGTGTCAGCAGCAGTTGGAAAAGAGGCAGCGACTGACTTCACATGTGCTTGTCTTCACTCTTCTAGAGTCAAAGACATTACAAGTGATTGGGTTCTAGCAGATGAGTGGGTTGATTGGCTACCACTATATTGGGGGGGGGGTTGGGTCACAAAGAACTTAAAAATAAAAGATAAATAAAATAAAATATTTTTTTATCATTAAAATATATTTTTAAAAATAAAAAATAAAATAAAAAATAATATTATAAACACCCCTGGTCTGGAATGATTGGGACATCACAACTGCTACATGAAAGGGTTTGCTGCATGTTTACATAAGTGAACACACCAGTCAGTTGTAGCAGAGTGTAAAACCATCATCATGGTCAAAGGATGTGATTTGACTGAAGCCCAAAAGGGCATGGTAATAGAGTACTGGATGAAGGGTGGTAGCATCTCAGAAACTGCTTTCTTTGTGGGATGTTCTAGAGCTGCTGTAGTGAAGGTGTACTGAGAATGGCATAAGAATGGTGCCCCACAGGCCATTGTTGCCAGAGGGAAATAACAACCCCAGCAAGTGGCACAGAACAATTCACACACCACAGTGGACCAGTTAGCCTTTATAATGAACACAGGAGAGTACCAAGGATATCCACTGAGTGAACACTCAAACCAAGGGTGGTTATTCCAACTATTAGGTAGGTAATCATAATATTCGGCATAAGAAGATGCAGGAACTTGGCTTGTGTAAGGAGCAGTTTAAGCTGAATTTGAAGTGAGGTGGCATGAGCTACTTTTTTAGTATGAGAGTGTGCCACGCCCCAGAGGATGTATAAGACAAAGACTAGTTTGAGCAACCCAACAGTGGCTTTAATCACACATTTAACCGAACAACCATCAAATAAACTCAAAATGCCTATGATCAGGCTCTAGTAAATTACTTAGCATTTCAAGTCTAGTCCTGGGTTATTTTTAAATAACGCTTTTTACAATTTCAAATGGACTAATGATGAAATTGTACGGAATAAAATTCTGTGTATAACATTATGTCACTTGTCCTTTAATTTCGTAGACACAAAGGGTTTTTTATTATAGTGACAATGTGCTTCTCTGCAGGTGTTACATGCTGTAAAAATGCTTACTTGAGGTTGTTAGGCTGAATGTCTTGGTTTTGACATGGAAATGAGTCTGCTGTGTAAGAAATCTCTGTGAAGTAGCAAGGCCAGAGCTGCAGGTGCTTAATCGAATGATCCCATGGCAAAAGAGGCCAGTTATTCAAAGCCATGCTAATCAACATCAGTCTTTCAAACATGCCCAACGGCGCAGATGTGAGCACATGATATTGAGCGAGTGTGGGGGTTCAGTTTGTTTAAACTACACCATAATCCTCGGTCCCCCCTCAGGTGTAACTAATTTGAAAGCATTGGCCTTGACTCTTTAGAACAGTAAGGGAGGAACCTGGTGACTTTAGCAATACATACACTAAAAATAACCTTGAAAAATGGAGAATGTTCAGCTTATTAAGTACATCTGCTGTGTTTCTATACTCATTTAACCAATGAAAACACCAACCATATACTCTACAAACTGCTGAGATGTGTGTTCTATCCAAATGCAGGGTTGAGCCTATTGGGTCACTTTGTTGGGTTATTTGCAATAGGTTGGGTGTTTTTATTCTAGTCCAACTGCTAAATTAATGATAATGCTGGACCAAATATTAATCAACAAAAATTATTTGGCAGAAAATGGCAACAAAAAAAAGTTCTACCAATTAAGTGGAAAAAACTGAATAATTTATACCTGACAATGATGTTTTTGATTGGTGGTGAAATGCAAGAAAACAACAAACTACAAGCACAACCTTTACTAAACTGCACTTGTTATGATGAAGCCAGAATACAGCCACTTAGCTTTGTGTTTGCTGTGGTGGCTGTAATGTTAGAGACCATCTCACAATTGGCAGAAGAAATGGAAAGTGTTTCAGTGTCACACAATCACACAAATCTTCCATGTGTCTTACATTATTCATTTTAGACATTTTCATTATTTTATTTAATGTTTTTTAATTAAATATTAATAATGTAACATACATGCATCTTCATACATATTCATATATTACTGTCTTGTGTCATTTTTCTTTTATATACAAATATAATAGAAGGATCAACTAAACTCATGTAATTAAACCTAATGAAGTCAAACCAACTTCTGTAAACTACAGACATTCCTGACTAACTATAAGACTTTTTTTGGAAATAGTTTATTTACTAATTTTATAATGATTTACCTAAATAAAAACTGTGTTCAGGATTCAGCCTTCAGAGTTCGGTTTTGGTTTCGCCTCTTTTTTTATTTTGGTGCATCCCTAGTTGATGACCCAGCCAATTTTCAACAATTTTCAACAATTTCCTTGTTTCTTTTTTGCAAATTAAGAGTGATGCTCAACATGACTTTGCTTTTAAGTTGTGACATCATTAACTAGTCATATGATCATTGATTACTAAGAGCTCATTTAGTTCAGTCCATTAGGCTTTAAGCCAGTATGCACTTCACCCACATCGGCTCAGACGTAGGATCTAACTCAAGACATTTCAGCTCCTGGAGCTTCATCCCTAATCAGCCCCAGATGTACAGAGTTAGAGGCAGAGCTCCAGGTCAAGGTGAGGACCATTGTCCACACCTCCAAACTGCCACAGACAGATTAATCTGAAAGAGAGCAGATGGTGTTGTTTGGTTTACCAAACAGAAGTGATAGTAGATCCTTGTTGCTCCGGTGTGTATTATAGAGTTTAACTGCTCCACTATGGCAGCTCAACTGCTTTGTATAATTCACTGGAGTCATCCCCTCTGAATCAATGGCCCATGGGGCACCACTGGGAGGCACTCAATGTATGAGAACTCCATGTACTAGGTACTTCTAGGTACACCTTCACTATGGCAGCTCTTGAACATCCCACAAGTTACAAGTTCCACTTGGTATCCTATTATCCTGCCCTTAGAGCATCAGTCAAATCGCATCCTTTGCTCATAATGGATAATGGTTTTGCACTCTGCTACACCTGACTGGTGTGCTCACTTATTTATACATCAGCAAACCCTGTCACATGGCATTTGTGATGTCCCCGAGATATATATATATATATATACAAACACAGCTACATTGCTATCAAAATGTGTTTGTAGCTCTTCACAAATGGTCAGTTTCTCACCACAGGACCCCCATTTGCAGGATATTTTCGGTTGGCAGGCTATTCTTAACCCAGCAGTGGTGCTGAGGTTATACACTACAGACATGCCACTATGTGTGACTCATACCAGCTCCACATGCACTAACACAACACTCACATTTTCATATCAGTCTGTCCACTCAGTGGCCGTCTTTGCAACAAAGCTGTTTTACATACAAGATCAGTCTCTTGTCATTCATAATAAGGAGAGACGTATAAACCTGAAACAGCCAGATTTTGTCCTGTTTTTAGTGTAAAAATATAATTATGACATTTTTGGTTTGTTCTAGATAAGAAACATGCAAATATCTCCACAATAATGGCGATGTTTTCCCGTGTACACCTTTGCTAACAGGCTGGTATTTTCTGTTAAAGAGGATTTTTGACTCATGTTTAGCATTAACACAATCCTTATAGTGCCATTATTATAGTCATACAAGTTCAAGTTCCAATCATTTTAATTGTGAAATGACATAAAAAACAAAACTAAAAGCGTTCAAAAATATCTGAAACTGCTGGCAATATCAGTAAAGGCTGGAAAAATTGGGTAAATACATGGGTATGGGGTGTGTGACAGTATTCATAGACTAAAAAGAGGTGGCACAGTACAGTGAATATCTTATTTGTATGGAAAAGCAGATGATGATTTACAGAAAGGAGTGATTACGTTTGGTGTGTCAAAGGCCACAGTGTGAAGGAAGTAGCTGAATTTGCAGGTGTACTGATGGTCATACAGGACAGTTGAGTTTCATGGCTTGTGAAAGAAAATAGCTTCACTTCCAGGCAAGAATTCCAGAAGTCAACACAGGTCCTTCACTGCCAATTTCTGAAAGAACGCTCGTTGCAGGGAACTGCATTCCATTAACATATGTAGCAATATGGCATGCAAGAGGCCTTCAGCCTTGTTTACTGTTGACCACAATTTCTCAATAGCCTAAACATCTGCAGGAGCCTGACGTTCCCGCACTGATAAAGCATTTTTGAGAGTATGAGCATGATACGAGTAAAACTCGTCAATATCCATGCTCCTGCTGAAGGAAAATCCTCATTGGGTAACTGACTGTCTTCAAGACCTGTGACTGGCTAGTCACACAGAGCGCCCGCCCCTCCCTACACAGACATGTCTCTGCAGCCAGAGCTGTGCCCCACTCTCATGCACACCGCACACACACACACACACACACACACACACACACACACCTTAATCAACATTGTTTAACTTTGCATGGGAAAAAATGCCAAGAACGTTAGGTACTAAAAATAAATAATTAATTGAAAGAAAAAAAATCTGTTAGATCATAAAATTAAGTAAATAAATAAGGAAGTTGTGTTGAGTATGACGACTCTTGTTCATGCATACTTAGTAGTTCATCATTTCCTACTGCATGAGTATTCATTCTCTTGTTAATAGTTAATAGTTCTCTTGCTTTTGTGATCAAAAACATTGATTTGAATCTAAATTTTGAGGCTGTTCTGTAAATAGTTTTCAAATAACCGATACATATAGCAACTTCTGATCAATCCATATCAATTTCAGCCTTAAAATACTGTACAGATTTAAGTCACACCCACTTCCGGTTAAACCACGTCCAATTCCAGTTTAAGCCTCACCCACTCTGAGTACAGATACAGATACAGATAATTTAGATGATTGAACAGATACAGATACAGATACAGATAGTGGTGTACTCTGTCATCCCTAGTGACAAACACCTTAAACATGCAAGGTGACCAATTTTTTTGTTTGGGTAGCTTACATATACACTCCCACACCCACACTGGGGGGCAGTGAGCACACAGCAGATTTATTCATGGTGCCTGGGGAGCAGTTGGGGGTTAGATGTTAGATGTGGGGGTTAGGGTTAGAACAGTTCAGGGGATCAAACCAGCAACTTTCCCATCACAAGATTCCTTAACCACAAGCCCACAGATGCCCAGAGGGTAGAGGGTAGCCTTATAAATTGTAGGTGACAGAGTTCATCCATATGGTGGTGGCTGTTTCTGTTAAAATGACCACTTAATCTGCATTACTGAAGATGAACTGTGTAGCTACTGTGATGTGGCCTTATAACTCCAGCCTATTTCAACCTAATGAGTAGATTACATGGTCAGAGAACATATCACTGATTATACTCTAATGATGCATAAAAATTAGTTCAGGTCAGAGGTCACCGAAATATGTCCAAACACACTGATTCACTTTGTCTGGAACTACTGAGCTCATTTTCCAGAGCAGCTCCAGTTACATAAGATGCAAAGCAACCGTCATGGCCTCACATTAGACCTTGAAGTTAATCTGCTTTAAATGTTTGAATACTAATTAAGTTCTAGTGCTCTTTCAGGCACCTCATGGAGGATATTAGTATTCTCACCATTGAGTATTACTTCTTAAGGGATTTGGAAGGTTAAGTCAAACTGTGATGAAAAAATCAGACAAAAGTATTTGGACACCTGCTCATTCATGTCACTACTGTCCAGTGAAGGATTTCTACAAGATTTTGCAGCATTGCTGTGAGGATTTGATTGCAGCAACATGAGCTTTGGTGAGGTCAGGATGTTGTATACTCATCACCATCACCTCATCCCCAACTCATCCCAGACATACTGGATGGAGCAGAAAACACAGTTCCACTGTTCCACAGCTTAAGGCTGGGGCATTATACCCTTCTAGCCCACCTGGCATTAATCCATCCATCCATCATCTTCCGCTTATCCATGTCCAGGTCATGGGGGTAACAACCCAAGCAAAAAAGACCAGACGTCCCTCTCCCCAGACACCTCTTCCAGCTCATAGGGGAGGATTCCGAAGTGTTCTCAGGCCAGCTGAGAGATATAATCTCTCCAGCGTGTCCTAGGTCTTCCCCAATCTCTCCTCCCAACTAGACATGTCTGGAACACCTCATCCGGGAGGCACCCAAGAGGCATCCATACCAGGTGCCCGAACCACCTCAACTGGCTCCTCTCGACGTGCAGGAGCAGCGGCTCTACTTTGAGCCCTTCCCGGATGTCCGAACTCATCACCCTATCTCTAAGAGAGAGCCCAGACACCTTACAAAGAAAGCTAAATTCAGCCACTTGTATTCGCGATCTCGTTCTTTTGGTCATTACATTTACATTTACATTTTGAGGCATATAGCAGATGCTTTTATCCAAAGCGACTTACAATTGGGGGTTAGGTGCCTTGCTCAAGGGCACTTCAGTCATGACCTGCCCAGGGATCGAACCGCCGACCTTCAGGTCACCAGACCAAATCCTTAGCCACTAGGCCACAGCTGCCCCCAAAGCTCATGACCAGGTGAGGGTTGGAATGTAAACTGATGGTAAACAGAGAGCTTTGCCTTCTGACTCAACTCTCTCCAAGAGCCAAGACAGACCGGCACAGAGCCCGCATCACTGTGGATGCTGAACCGATCCACCTGTTGATCTCCCGCTACCTCTTACCCTCACTCGTGAACAAGACCCTGAGATACTTAAACTCCTCCACTTGAGGCAAGTACACCTTCACAACCTGGCATTAGTCATGGTGCCAATAGGTTCATGTTTATCTAATGCAGAGTCCTATTCTATTGGCAGTACCTCTCTACAGGAACTAGACAAGCTGTGTGTACATTTGTTTCAACGTAAAGTAGCTAAATGTATTCATTAGAAGGGGTGTCCACAAACATTTGGACATTTAGTGTAAGTGATTGCATTTATATGGACTCTAAAAGGTGATCTAATGCGCTAAGACATATAATGATTACATCTTTAGAGAGCGTTGGTGCCTGTAATTGAAAAATAATGAAAAGCCCTTTTTTCCCTTTGAGTAAATTTAGCATTACAAATGTAGACGATGGAAAAATTCATCCTTTCTTTTCTTGCGGGTGGGGTACGATGAACGACGACGCAAAAATGAATCAAATTCAATTTTATACTTTCAAACTATCACTGGAGTCTAGCAGTAAACAACGGGCTGCATCTGGCAGTGCATCATTTAGGTTGCTTCCTCTTTTTCATCCCCCCAGCATGCTTGCTTTATTCTTTATTCAGTGCTTCAATTGAAACATAGAGGGGTGATCATAATCACCCCTTTTGATAGGAGAGAAATGAAAGTGAGGAAGAGAAATCCGGTGCCGACTTTGATTTAATCTGACAGGAGATCAGAGAGAGGGAGAATGCAAATGGTGCCCTGCTCTTCAAGAGAGGACAGCCACTGCCTCTTATCCTCAAAGACAGCAGTACAGACAAGGACAAACAGGGATCGTGTAAAGGGGTTATTTTTTTAATAGGCTTTTTGCTTTGAATAGACCATTTTTCTTGTCACATTACTGCTTTGTAGCTAAAATCAGCATGTGTAGTACAATTCAAGACCTTTCCATTTTTGTTAGCATCTATTTATGGAGGAAAGCATGTCACATTGCTTCTATAATGCCTCGACGGTCCAGTATGCCTGATAACGAAGTACTCCAAACCCCAGATGATAAGGCTAAGTAGAGTCTGCTGTGTCAGAAAGCCAGTTGATGCTGTCATTACAGCACAGAAGACTGTCAGGCATGGTGCAATATTGTGGAAATTCTGTATAATAAGCAGAGTTCATTCTCATTTCCTGAAGGTGGGAGGCCGGATCTGCTGCATAATGTCCAATCAAGCTGCCATGTTGACTAGCTTGTGACGAGCTAACATAATCAAAAGAGTCATCTGTCTGTTATGCCTCAACTATATGTCCATTAAAGCATGCTTTCCTCTCAGACGCTTTGATTGTGCCCACAACTGGGAACCAAAATCACTGTAAAAGTAAGTAAAATGTATTTCTATAGCTCTGTTAGCAGATATGACTCACAAACTGCTTTGCAATGATGTTGTAAAACAGTAAACACATACATCTACATAATAAAATACACATAGACATATTAAAATGCAGCCAAAAAGACAATAGAACACCTAGTAAAACAAACATCAGCAAACATTAATATCAATCAATTGCAAATCAATTAAAAAGTTATGTCTTTAGTTGTCCTTTAAAATAATCCACAGAATCTGTCAATCTTTTTTTTTTTTTGCGCATTTTCTAACGTTCCCAATGTGGTAGCATCCAATTAACCCATTCCATCCACTAGGGGGCTCTCCACATCACTTTGCACTGTCCCTGACTCTAGGAGGGTGATTCATCAGAACTGGGGATTTGTTTTTGCCTCCAAGCACACTAGCTGCCCATCGGTGATGTATCACCAGCAGTTTGGAAAAAAGGGGCATGATGTCACTGGTATTGGAAGAGGCTCATCTGCCCCCTCTCAAGAGAGTCAGGGACATTGCAAGTGATAGTGAAAGGGAGAGTTGATAAAAGGGGTGGGTTAATTGGCCACTAAAAATTGGTGAAAAATCAGGGGTAAAATCATCCATCCATCCATTTTCACACCTGCTTTATCCTTATCAGGGTTGTGGTTAGTCCCCTACCCCCTCACTGGGCGTGGGGCAGGGCATTAAACTATTCAACTAAGCCCAGGACAGGGTGCCGATCCATCACTGGGTGCACACATGTGCGAGTGCGCGCACACACAATCAATTTAGAGTACCCAATCCACCTGACCTCCATGTTTTTGGACTGCGGGAGGAAACCCACGCAGAGACAGGGAGAACATGGAAACTCCGCTCAGATCGGGACTCGAACCCAAGACCTCAGCGCTGAGAGGCGAACGTGCTAACCACTAAGCCACCATGCCATCTTCCTTCCCTGGCTGTTGATGGCAAACAGTATAACCAGGATTCAAACTCGCAATCCTCTGATCACCTCTGATTAGTGCTAACCACTAAGCCACCGTGCCGCCCCCAGGGGTAAAATTAATAAATAAATAATAAAAAGTTAATTTAATAAACAATACTGTCATAAATGTGGCAAAGTGACATTTTAAAGCTTTTTGTTTTACTGTTGATCAGTTTGGTGTACAGCTCGTGAAAATCAGAAATCTCAAATTATTATTATAAACAGTATCACCATTTCAACCAAAAAGCTTGAAATATGTCACTTTACATGTAATGAATATAAAATATATGACAGTTTACCTTTTTTATGAACACAAGTGAACATTTTCACATTATTCTATTTTTGGTGAATAAATAATATACTTGCTTATAAAAAAATATGTGACTTATTGAGATGCTTATGTCTATGGCCCTGCCAAATTGTCACACCACCGAGTACTTCTCCCAACATGGGGAACTCCACTTCCCAGAATCCATCTGACAACCACATGATCACGTTTTATCCATGAGTGCCTAATGCCTTAACAAACGTGACACAAATTATAGTGAATTAGACCCTTTGAAGTGAAGGGCCATGAAAATTCAACATTTAAATATTAAGTGCAAATAGTAAAAATAGTGTGCAGACTTTGGATTCATGTAACCATTCCCTCACTAGCTAGGGAACTGTGCTGTTAATGGTTTTGTACCTAAGAATTGGGGAAAAGCAGTATATAAATGAAACTGTGGTAAATATACTTTAATATTTGATGCAGTTTAATGGTGTATTTAGCAATTGCCATGAAATCTCACTTTTATTGTTTAATCCATGAAATCACTGATATTTGGGAGACTAGATCTGTGAAAAATTCCTATTTATGTAATGTGAAAGTTCTGTAAAGTACTGTGGGGAGTCTGCAATGAAGGTATTCATACCAAACCAAGCCCATTTCTAATTGAATGTGGAAAGTCAAAACAGGCACATTCATGTTTCAATAATATCAGAGAAAGACTACATAAATAGTAATCTGTATCTAGACTCACAAAATGCAGAAAACAATGAGTTTTTCAGGTTGTCTTAGAAACTACACATGCTCATAACTCTACAATATGGTGTAGAGGGGAGGCGGCAGTTTTTAATGTGAGATTTTCCATAAATCAGACACCCTGTTGGGTGTTATAAGCCATGTCATTTTTCAACCAGTGAACCATCTCATCCTATTATGATGTGTCTGATCATATTCTGTGCTGTATTTTGTTTTAAACCGTGAATCAGAAATACTCTTTGATGAATGACTGGAAGGTGTATATTACTTTTGTTTAATGGGAAACACCTGAAAGAGAAAAAAAGGATAATTACTATACTGTATCAGTGTATGGCTGGTCACCATAACAATCATAGTAAATATATGTTGATTGACAACTAGTAATTCTGTAGGTACTTCTAAAACTGTCATTTACAGATGAGCAAAAATGTGGAAATTTGAAAAAATGATGAAAAAACATTAATCTGTATGGACACCTCTGAGGAGTGGTATGTTGAAACCTTTGGAGTAAATGAGACAGAATTTGAAGGCCCTGAGTGGCTCAGCGGGCAAAGATGCTACCACTATGACCCGAGGATTGCGAGTTCGAATCCTGGTCATGCTGTTTGCCATCAACAGTCGGGGCCCAAGAGAGCAAAAATTGGCAGTGCTCTCTCTGGGTGGGTAGATGGCGCTCTCTCTCCTTATCACTTTCACATTGCAATGTCCGCTGGCTCAGGCGTCTACTGATTGGTCCAATCAGAGCTGGGGACCCTGTGTGCCTTCCTCCGAGGGCGTTAGGCTCTCCACTGACGGTGTATCAGTGGTGGTTCGAAAAAGAAGCGGTGGCTGCATCACACGCAATGGAGGAGGCTTGTGCTTGCTTGCACCCTCCTAGAGTCAGGGACAATGCAAAGTGATGGGAAGAGGCCTAATGGAGGGGATGGGCTAATTGGCTACCACTACATTGGGAAGGGGATAAAATTGGCAAAAACCTAGAAATAAATAAATAAATAAATAAATAAATGAGACAGAATTTAAATTTAAGGTAGGAGACAATGGTAGCCACAACAGCCAAGCAAACCAGGCACCTGACATTCTCCTTGTTCATGATAAAAGAAAGTAGTAGCTACCACAAACAGGTTGTTGTCTTTTATAATCATTCCTCAAGTTTTCTTTGTATAAATAAACATAGAAAATGTTTAAATATGTGGCAATAAGAGTATAAGCGGCCTTCAAGGTTTCCCATTTACCAACTTAATTGACATTTTTTATAACAGAACACTGTTATATCCCTTACAAGAACATTACAGAGTACTGATTTCAACTATTGGCTATTGTTTTTATCATCAGTGCTGTACTTTTGTACCAGTTTTACTTACATGTCATGAAACAAGCAGAAATGTTTTGTTGATATTGTTCATTTTATACTTTTAATAAATTATATGTGTGTTCAGATAACTCATAATTTAAATTTAATGAAATGTTACTATTGTACAGTCTTGTTTTGCATAAAGAAAACATTGCATTTGCCATGTTTTTTGTCTTTTTTATATCAGAACAAATGAGGAAAAACAGAAGTGTAGAATGTTTACCACGCTCTCTGTTAACAAACAGAGCTAATCCAGAGGCAGATGTGGCACTGTTCCTGACAATTCCTGACTGGGGAAGTAATTAATTTCTGGCACGGTTGTAGAATTGAAACAACAGGGAAGTGGTTATATTGCAAGAAATGCTACAAAACACCTAAATATTTATGTGATTTCAAACAGGTGATTGTAATCATGATTTGCCACAAAAGCAGTTTCCACAAAAGGCTGAGTCTTTGAGGAGCAAAAATTGGGAAAGGATCTCCAGTTTGTCAACATATCCATGAAAAAATATTGCAATATTTAAAAACAATGTTTCTCAAAGAAAGATTTGGAGAGATTTGCATACTTCTCCCTCTACATTGCATAATATCTTTAGACAATTCGAGGAATCTGGAGGAATTTCAGTGCATAAAAAGCACAGGTGCAAGCCTTATCTGAACACCCATGGTCTTTGATCACTCAGACAGCACTGCATCAAGAACCATCATTGCTCAGTTGCTGATGTAACCACATAGGCAACATTTTACTTTGGCAAACCTTTGTCAAGCACTACAGTACAGAGTTACATTCAGAAAGGCCACTTAAAACTTTACTGTGCATAAAAGAAGCCTTATGTTGACCACAACCAGAAGTAGCATCAACTTCTCCAGGCTCTAAGGCATCTGAGATGAACCATTACACAGAGGAAACATGTTCAGTGGGCAGATTAATGCATATTTCAGATTTTTTGGGGGAAAATTTGTAACAGTATGCTCTGGACCAAAGACAAAAAGGATCTTTCAGACTGTTTTCCGCAACAAGTCCTAAAGCCAGGTTCTGTCTTGGTATGAGGTTGTGAGTGCCCTTGGCACTTCTGAAATGTTTTTGAGATTTTAGACCAACATATAAGACATTTTTTGCAGTGATGTCCATACATTTTTCAACAAGACAATGCAAAACAACATGCTGCACACATTACAAAGCCTTGGCCATGGAAGATGAGGGTACAGTTACTGGACTGGCCTGCCTGCAAAAATGCAGCGACAGCCCTGTACTGTTGCACATCTTATATAGGAACAGCAACATTACAAAGTGGTAAATTCTTTATCATCCCAAATTATTTGGAATGTGTTGCAGGCATGAAATGCAGGAATGCTTGTATATTATCAAATTAAAATTGACCAGACAAAACATTAAATATTGTGGATTTATAATGTCTGCAATTAAATAAATTGTCCATTTTATTCCAACTTATTCTGATTGTAAGTCTTGGACTTGACGCCATCTTGCCAAGCCATAGTCTTAGATTCAACAAAGGTGGTCTTATCTACAAGCCTACTTAAATGTGCTTTGTTTTACATTTTTATGTACTTTAAACTGGAACAAGAGCCTCGCCAGTATGTTTTTTAAGTTTGTCTAATCTCACTAATACTATGACATAACTGATGATGGAAATATCATGAATAGGTCAATTCAATAACTTAGGAGACTACTAGCACTCACAGAGAGGGTTTCTATTGTTCATATGCTTTTGACTATTCCATTATTGCTAAAAAAGAACCCTGATATCTGTCACATATCCTGCACCATTCAAGACTCTGTCTACTTTCCCAACTTACTCTATAAGAGGTGGAGTGACCAGATTGCTCAGTAGTCCAGTGCTAGTATGCTTAACAAGTTCGTGGTTACATTTGTTGGGCTCCCTCAGTTTTTGGTCCCTGCAGTGGATTGAATAGGTCAGGAGGCTGGAATCATCTGGTTCAAACATCAGTGCACCTACTAAATGCCAGCTCATTAGGGCCAAATGAAAAAGTGTCTTCCTTGCTGCACATTAACATTTTATTTTTCACCCTAATGGATATCTCTGGGGTACCATGATGCAGGAGCTGACAATTTGAATAATCTTCCATTAGGATTGTCATTAGGATTGTTGTTGTTGTTTTCACAACTGAGAAACAATATTCAGGGTAAAAGAAGAGAAAGATGTTAGAATACATATCAGAAAAATCATGTAAATACAGACTTCATGATTATACATACAATTAAAATGAGCCTAAGATTATGAATTATATAAAGACTTTGTTTACATGTACTATAAATAAAGACTATTGTTATGTGTATTATAAATCAAGACTTTATGATTATGTGGTCTATAAATAAGGATGTTATTTATGTGTGCTATAAATAAAGACTATTGTTATGTGTACTATAAATAAAGACGTTGTTTACATGCACTATAAATAAAAACTTTATAATTTAGTGTACTATAAATAA